>PVKU01002351.1:0-233231 GCA_004027475.1 Anoura caudifer
AGAATTAAATGACATAGAGACTAAAAGCACAATTCTAAGGATCAATGAATCCAGGAGCTGGTTCTTTGAAAAGATAAACAAAATCGACAAGCCTTTAAGCAGGCTCATCAAGAAAAAAAGAGAGAGGACCCAAATAAACACAATCAGAAATGAAAGAGGAGAGATTACAACTGACACCACAGAAATACAAAGGATTGTATGAAATTACTATGAAGAACTGTATGCCAAGAAATTTGAAAACTTAGGTGAAATGGACAAGTTTCTAGAAAAATATAATCTCCCAAAACTCAATGAAGAAGAAGCAGAAAGCCTGAACAGACCAATAACAGCAGATGAAATTGAAGCAGCAATCAAAAAATTCCTGACACACAAAAGCCCTGGACCAGATGGCTTCGCAGGAGAATTTTACAAAGCATTTAAGGAAGAGCTAACCCCTATCCTTCACAGATTATTCAAAAAAATCCAAAATGATGGAAGACTCCCATACTCTTTTTATGAAGCCAGGATCATCCTAATCCCCAAACCAGATAAAGACACAAAAAAGAAAGAAAACTTCAGGCCCATATCACTTATGAACATAGACGCTTATATCCTCAACAAAATATTGGCAAACCACATCCAACAATACATTAAAAAGATCATACGCCATAACCAAGTGGGATTCATCCCAGGGATGCAAGGATGGTTCAACATTCACAAATCAGTAAATGTAATACATCACATAAATAAAAGCAAAGACAAAAATCACATGATATTATCAATAGATATGGAAAAGGCATTTGATAAGGTACAGCACCCATTTATGATAAAAGGCTTCTTCATGGCTAAAGAAAATAGTATTAAAATAAAAAGAGAACCAATTGTATGAGAAAACATATTTGCTAATGATACCTCAGACAAGGGTTTAATCTCCAAAATATATAAAGAACTTACAGAACTCCACTCTAAGAAGACAAGCAACTCAATTTAAAAATGGGCAAAGGGCTGTCATTTAGAATGAAAGGGAAGATAAAGTGCTTCTCAGATAAGGTCAAGTTAAAGGAGTTCATCATCACCAAGCCCTTATTATATGAAATGTTAAAGGGACTTATCTAAGAAAAAGAAGATAAAAAATGTGAACAGTGAAAAGACAGCAAACTCACAGGTATTAACAACCAGACCTAAAACAAAAGCCAACTAAGCAAACCACTACAACAGGAGCAGAAACAGAGAAATAGAGATCACATGGAGGGTTAGCAATAGGGGAGTGGGAAGAGGAGAGAGGGGGACAAGGTACATAGAACAAGTGGCTTAGATGGTAGGTAGAAAATAGACGGGGGAGGGCAAGAATAGTGTTGGAAATGTAGAAGCTAAAGAACTTATGATGTGTGGACATGAACTAAAGGGGAGAATGTGGGTGGGAGGGGGTGTGCAGGGTGGAGAGTAATGAAGGGGGGAAAATGGGACAACTGTAATAGCATAAACAATAAAATATAATTAAAAAAATAAAAAAATGGGCAAAGGACTTGAACAGACACTTTTCCAAGGAGGACATGCAGAAGATCCAGAGACACAATATCGCTAATATCGCTCAATATTGCTAGATATTGGAGAGATGCAAATTAAAACAGAAATGAGATACCACTTCACACGGGTCAGAATGGCCATCATAAACAAAGCAACAAACAAGCGTTGGAGAGGTTGTGGAGAAAAAGGGACCCTAGTGCACTGCTGGTGGGATTGCAGACTGGTACAACCACTATGGAAAGCAGTATGGAATTTTGTCAGAAAACTAAAAATGGATCTACCTTTTGACCCAGCAATCCCACTGCTAGGATTATATCCTAAGAACCCTGAAACACCAACCCAAAAGAACATATGCACCCCAATGTTCATAGCAGCACAATTTACAATATCCAAGTGTTGGAAGCAACCTAGATGCCCATCAGTAAATGAATGGATCAAGAAACTATGGTACATTTACACAATGGAATTCTATGCAACAGAAAGAAAGAAGGAGCTCCTACACTTCACAACAGCATGGATGGAACTGGAGAGCATTATGCTAAGTGAAGTAAGCCAGGCAGTGAAAGACCAATACCATATGATCTCACCTTTAACAGGAACCTAATCAACAAAACAAACAAACAAGCATAATATAACCAAAGACATTGAAATTGATAACAGGCTGACAGTCACCAGAGGGAGGGAGGTGAGGGAATTTCAGGGGAAAAGGGAAAGGGTTTAGAGCAACAAGTATAAAAGACACATGGACAAAAACTAGGGGGTGGAAATGGGAGGGTGGTGGGGAGGGTTGGGGCGGTGGGCTGGGATGGGAGTAGAAGACAGAAAACTGTATAAGAACAACAATTAAAATTTTAAAAAATGTAAAATGTGTTCAAAACAAATCACTTTAAAGACTTAAAACTTTGAAAAAAAACCTCAGCAAAATTTCATTCATTAGGTATTTAATTGGTTATTTCAGCTACTGCAGGAGATCATTTTTACATCTAGAAGTTTATGGAGGAGACAGATAAGAAACAGGCAAATTGAGATACGTATGTGAAAAGCACAAGGCATTCTGGGAGATATAGGAGAGACACAAATCCTAAGAGCACAGAGATTTCCTTGCAGAATTGACATCTAACCTGTGTCCTAAATGATAAGTAAAATGTAGTAAGACAGGAGAAGCATGTCTAGAATGGTAGAGTAAGGACTTCTGAAAACCCACCCCCCGTTAGAGCAACAGGAACACTTGCAAAAAGAGTCAAGTTACTTTTTCAGAACTCTGGAAACTAACGAAAGAGGATTATTCAAGAAAAACTGCTGAGCCTTGGTAGAAATCTCAGGTATTGTGATGTTTTAACTTGGCATATCCCTATCCCCCTCTTGCAAGCCCTGGGGCAGCCTGGGAAACCAACAGCCTGACAACTACTCCAACTGTGAGAAACAGCAGACTAGCAGGTGGCACAGAAAGCGTGCGCAGCTCAGAGCGCACTCTGTACAAGCATTTGTGGAAAACAATTAGCAACAATTGTTTAACATCACGGCTGCAATGATTCAAGTTGGAGCCCACAAGCTGACCACAACTGGGAAATGAGATGTCCACAAAGTGCTTTTATAACTGCCAACACATTCCTAGAAACCTAGAAGGCCAGGCACGTGTGCAAGATTGTGCACATGCCCAAGGGAAGACCTGGGAAGGCCCTGGCGGCTCATCTCTGGCTGACCGTAAGGCTCTGGGGAAACAGGAAGCGAAAGCGAAGGCTGAACCATCGACTTGCGTTGAAGGTGTGCGTCAGCGTCACACACGAAGGGCCCCTCTGCAAACCCTGAGAGGCTTACGGGTTCTGTTCACTGGCTGACCACCAGGCTGACCAAGTGGAGACAGCAGTGGGCCTAAATGACAAAAAGTGCAAATTGGACAGAATTCATCAAGGAAGGCCACCAAACAAAGACAACAGTCACTAATCAAACCTTGTGGAATGGAAGGTAGAGAGAGATTGGATTTCTAGTCTTGTCATATTATTTAAAGTATTCAGTTTTCAGCTAAAAAAAAAATGAGATGTGCAAAGAAACAGGGAAGTATGACATATAATTAAGAAAACAGCAGTCAATAAAAAAATCCCCGAGGAAATCTAGGTGTTGAATTTACTATACAAAGCCTTTCAGTTATGAAAAGTAACTGAAATTTTGGTTAATTTCCAGTTAAAGAATTAAAGAAATACATGCATAAAATATTAAAGGAAAGTGTGAGAAGTCTGTCTCACTAAATAGAGGATACCATTAAACAGATGGAAATTATAATCAAGTAGAAATTCTGTAGTTTAAAATTCTAACAACTGAAAAAATTAACAGCATGTTTGAAACATCAGAAGAAAAAACTAGCCAATATGACTATATTTCATTTGAGATTATGCGGTCTGAGGAAGAGAAAATTTAAAAAGAATAAAGAAAAATGAACAGAGCCTCAGAGACCTGTCAGAAAATATCAAACATACTATCATATGCATAATGAGAGCTCCGTGAGAATAGGTTAATTGGGTAGAAAAAATATTTGAAGAAATAAAGACAAATAACTCCGCAAATTTGATGAAAATTTTTCATCTGGGCATCTGAAAAAGCTCAAAGTGGTGTAAACTCAAAGAGATCTGTACTGTAGATCTCTCATAGTCAAACTGTCGAAAGACAAAGAGGGAACCCTGAAAGCAGCCAAAGAAAAAAGATCTATCACGTACAAGAGACTTCTCATCAAAATAATGGTGGCCAGATGGCGGTGGAGATGAAATATTCAAAGTGCTTAGTGTTAACCAAGCAAAACTATCTTTCCTTTTCTATCTACCTGATTTAAAACACAACCAGATAAAACAATAACCACAATCCTCTGTTTACATGTACACAATGTATCTAAAGATGTAATCGGTATGACAAAAAAGGCAAAGAGGAAGAGGGAGGGAACAGAGGCGTAAAGCAACAAAGTTTCTCTATGCCATTGAAACAAAGCTTATATCAATCCAAATTAGACTGTTTTAAATTAAGAGGTTGGTTGCAAATCTCTTAATAACAACTTAGAAAATAACCAAAGACAACATAGTAAAAGAAAAGGAAATTAAAATGGTACACAAGAAAGTATCTAATTAACACAAAGAAAGCGGTAATAGAGAAGAATCTATCTGTATGTTTTCCAACCACCTTGCAATGAAACTAGAAATAAACACCAAAATGAAATATGGGCAATACACAAGCAGGAGAAAATTAGCCAACACACTTATGTCTGAAGGGAGAACCAAAACGTAGAAGGTGAAGCCATGGTTCCAGAGAGGGGAGCTCTGACCCTCAGAGGATCATCCCCAAATGCTGAAACCCGGGAGAGTTTGCCTTCTAAATTGTTTGGGAATGGTGGTTTGCACTGTCCCGCCGTTTTCTCCTTTACTGAACCAGAATGCCTAGGATGGTCATCCTACGCCTTCCCCAGCATGTGTTTGAGGAGCAGGTAACTTTTCTTCTTTGGTTCCACAGGCCCACAGACTGGGTGACAGCGACCCCAGAATGCATTGCACCCAGAGCCTCGCCTGTGCTGAGCTTAGATGATTGAGATGATGAAATGTGTAACTTTTAAGCTGATGACATTGAGATGAGATTTTGGACTTGAGTTGATGCTGTAATGAGTTGAGATTTTTCGGGGACCTTGGGGTAAAGTTAATGCATTTGCATTGGGGATGCAGGTGAATCTTTGAAGTTGGGGTGAAGAGACTGTCAGGCAAAATAATGACCCCACAGTTTCCCATGCCCTAATCCTTGTAGCCTGTGAGTACATCTTACACCGCAAAGAAGACTTTGCAGATGTGATTGAGGGTGTGGCTGGTATATACTATGTTCACATTTCCTAGTAAGCTGAGTTTCTATATAATCGATATGTATGCCAATTTTATAAGGATTACAGAATAATTTTGCGAATAATTACTAATAAACTGAGGTCCCTAGTTTTCACATTTTGATTTTTATGTTTTTAAGCTAATTTTATAATTTATTTGAGGATGAATTCCTAATCAGAAAGAGTGGATAATAAACTGGTGGGCTTGGGGGGATCTGGGGGGGTCATCCTTTTGTCAAATGAAATATTCTATATATTCACTCCATCAACAGAGAACTGTGGCTAAAAATTACTGTAGTCATTTTTTCCATGTTTTCGCCTGTACCTTTAACAATCTTAAAGGTTTCTAGCATATCTTTTATCTAAAAGGTAGATAAACAGATGTCTATTATTAGGGGAGTCACTTGGTCCCAGCAAGATAGAATTCTGGGTTGTATAAATAGAGAGACCATCCCTTAACCAATCATGAATGAAATGTGTGTATCCACAATTTCCTTCCTGAAGTCACACTATCAAGAACTTTGAAAATTTTGAGATTTTATCCTATTTTCAAGCTAACAAGTTATGCTGCCACAGTTTCATGGACTTTGGCAGAAGACAAAAATGGCCTGGGTCTCGGGCAAAGGGCTGTATTCCTCACGGCGATGGCAGGAGTCAGAGCGCCGGGCTCTGCACCAGCTCCCAAGCCCCAGTTCGCGCCGGGGGAGGGGAGAAGTCTGGCCAATGCCTGCCTGCACGCGCTGGACTCCACTCCAGAAGAACCCAGCGCTTAGGGATCCCAAATCCTTCCTAATGGACAATGCGCATGCTTGCTCTTCGTTCCTGGAGAAATCCTCTCTGCATCTCCCAAAATTGTAAATAAATCTGCCTTGCTCTGGATGGAGATACTAGCTCTATTTTACGAGACTTCCCAATGCAGAAGAGGTGACCTAGGACCCCAGGAGTCAGGGCCCCTCATGACATTCTCCTCTTAGACATGTAGGCCATGAAAGACCCGTGAAGAATCATTTCCCAGCCCACAGTGAGTGAAACCAGGTCTCTGAATGTGTGTGTATTGTTTTCATCCTAACAGCTGGGTAGAGAATTTTCCTGTAAAGTCTATCATTGCATGGCTTATACTTATTTGAATAATTTAATACTAACAAGTTCTAGCTTTTACTGAGCCATGCTTCAAATACACCATCGTAGGTCAGAGTATTGTCAAGCATGGAGTAGCGATGTGAGGGGTCACTGTGACTAGAGGGGGCTCCTTCAGGGTCTACTTTAAATGGTTCCTCATATGGAGATAATCAGTTAAGGATTAACTCTTAATTAATGCATTACATTATTCCCTCAATTAGAACTGCAAGACTATTGTCTTCTGTGGATCTCCGAGGGGATCCCATAGCAACTTTAAGTGGTTATTATAAATGTTCTTTGAGTATATCTTTCCTCTTGCCTGGAAGCCCGGCTGCACAGAAAATGATTGTTATTTCCCCAATGTATTAGTTTCCTGTGGCTGCTGTGACTCATCACCACAAGCCCGGTGGCTTAAAACAGCAGAAATTTATTCTCTTACGGTTCTCACCATCGAGAGGTAGAAGTTACTAATCACTGGGGTGAAATCAAGCTGTGGGCAGGGCTGAGTTCTCTCTGGAGTCTGTAACGGATGACCTGTTCTTGTCTCTTCCGGCTCCTGGTGGCTGCTGGCATTCCTTGGATTGTGGCCACATCACCAGACCAGGCCTTTCATCAGTGGGGCTTCACCGAACCCCACCTGATGCTTTCAGTTTAGGAGAACCTTCAATTTCTTATTCTATGCATGCTTCACAATTATCAAGTTTGGATCAGGCAATTACATGGCCACATATACCGTGGCAGTGAAGTTATTGATGAAATACACTGGATGATTTGCAGGAATGGAGTCCAAAAATGAATGAATGAATTGGAAAATGGAGTATACATAATTATTTCCATGTTTCTGTTTGTGGTATCTTTTGACATAATACAATATTTTAATGACTATGACTCAACCTAAAAATCTAGTTAACAAAGAGCCTCTCAAAATTTGTGAGCAAGATATTTCAATGAATGGGCTGCGTATCCACAGCAGCAGGAGCGATTACACGGGGGCTGCCAGCATTTTGTGACTCTACCAATGACCTAGGCAATGGGGATTGTGAAAATACAGATTCCTACGCTTCTTGACAGATACTCTGGTCCAGCAGGTTAGGGACAACAACCGTGAACCTATGTTTTAAAAGGCACCCCCTGGTAGGTCTGATGCAGTTGGTCTGATGACGATGAATTGAAGGTCACCGGTAAGTGTACACGGATCTTGAGTGAGACCTGCCCTCAACTGGCATGTTCATTGGGGGTGCCAGTGCTTGAGATCCAACGATGCTGGGGTTGCTTGGGTTAGGACCACCTGCAAGGCCAGCTCTTTCATAAGACCCTTGCTGTGGCTCTCCTACACCTCACGTAGAGTAGGAGCATAGGAAAGACACCAAGAGCCGTTGCTGTATTCAGGAGTCCTTCGGTATCATTTTATATAATCAGTAGTTTGGGCTCCTGAAGCTAGTAAGCAAGGTTAGCTTCCCAGAGAAACTTAACAAAGGTCCTCTCTGGTGGTAAGGCGGGTTAGGTCAGAGTTCTGCCTAAGGACACAGCAGGAGGCTGATAGCGGAGAGAAAAGTCTCTTGGACCCCTTTGAGAAAATTCCAACAGTACAGGAACATCACTAAAAGCCGCTAAGCTACAGACAGGGTCCAGCCACAAGTAAAATTGCAACGTGTCAGAGGGGAGGTCAGCATTTTCCCCTCTACATCAACAACCCTATCCTGCGCTCTCATGGGGCCAAGCTGGGAAGCACAGCTTCGGGGTTGCTTTGAAATATCATTCAAATGACCCTGGGGGCACTATGCCACTCCACCTCTGTGCACCACCAGCAAACAGGACTCTTCTCTGCTAAAGATCCTTTCATTATTTCCATAGCAATGAAACCTAAAAGCCTTCGTCCTGGCAGGCAAGACTTTTAGAGTCTAGTCCCTCCTAACCTTACAGTCAGCTTTTTTCCTACCAGCACCCTCAAGCCTGCATCTGCAGCTCACAGACACAATCTTCCTAGCACCATCCTGAGCCCCTTGGGTGCATGGCCAGCATCAGCTTATCCCGCAAACTCAGTTTGCCTTATCCTCATGTGGGCTAAGTAGCTGGTGCACTCCACAGGTTCAGGTTTGGTCATCCATTTGGCCTGCAGTGTGGCCAGGGCCCCCTGGAAGTGGGCAGGGTTGCTTCACACAACTCCTACATGCTGATACAGGAGTCTCCCCTCAGGGGTCTCCAGCACCCGGTCACTCATCTCCTCTCTTCACTTGTCACACTGTGTTGGAGTCTTTGTCTTACTGGTCTACCTCCCTTTCTCAGCTGTGAGCCTCTTCAGTACAAGTGAATGCATGTTTCTATCCCACAGTAAACATTCAATAGCATTTGATGAAAAGATAGATGGATGAACGAATGAGTGGATGAAGTGATCAATCAATCAATCAGCAGGCTGTTAAACAAACACTTCCACATGCTGAGAACAGAGCCCTCAAGACACTTGAAATTAGTCAAAATATAATTCGAGAGTCTAACAATAGACCAGATAACTCTTCTGAAGAAGAGTTATCATGCAACATCGAGCCCCAGGGGAACTTTACCTTGAGGTAACTATCTTCGTTGGCAATGACCAGGAAAAAGCTGTTGCTGGACTCTATTCCTGCCAATAATGAACAGAGTTGGCTTGCCAGCAATTGGCAATGTTGAAAACTGGATACACAAGCCCACTGTGTCCTTCAAGGGTCTGGCAAAGAGAGTGTTGCTGAAAACTTCAAGCTCTAGAAAGAGCTGCTGCCTGGCAGGCCAGCCCTGCCCCCACCGCGGCATTGACAGGTGTGTCTGTGTCGGGGCACATCCACTTCGGCTCCATCGGCAACCAGAAGCTCTCCGCAGGGGTAAGCCCTTTGCTCTCGGACTCCCACCATCCGGCAGATTTTGGACCTGGTTTTTGCAGGGTGCTAGATTGGACGCATGGTCGAGATGGTTGAGAGCGATACAAGGAGCTGCTACTCAATGAGTACCTTTCACACTATCAGCTTTTTGCTAAACTCAGGGTGACAACTTGACCTGTGAGGATTCCCCAATGGCAGCACCCCGGAAAAGAGGCCCCCCGTTCAAACAAAGGCTTCCAGGTTGCTCTGCACAGCTCCACCCTCTGTACATCCTCTGAAAGGTGGTAACTTACAGACATGCGCTTATTTACCTCTGATAAGAAACTGTTGTTTAAAAATGTTATAAGAGAATTTGATTTTTTAAAATGATGACTCCATCTTTTGGCCCCTCTCTTCTCTCTGACTTTAAAATACGCCAGAGCATGCTCTGATGTATTATATGTGAAAATAGGTGGCTGGGAAACAGCATATAAATTCACAGTTCAAAGCAAAAGGAGCTAATTAATAAGCTGCCTTCTTTTCTCCTTCTCTGCGTTTCCTTCCCACAGAGCAGCTCTAAGTACTCGATGTGGAGCTGGGTTTTTATTTTTATTTTTTTAAATTATAGCCTACGCATCATGCAGACCTCTCTCTGAGATATATTGGCCTGGTACGTAAACAGCTTGTGTGCTCAGGGGCAGTGTGTATTTTATTCTGGATGGAACTCATGATAAGAAACTGAATTTAGAAAGCATTTGGTGGAAAACTGAAGTCAGTGACTGAATGAAATACAAAGGAAGGGCTTTAAAATGTGTTCTTATTCATTAGAATTTAATGCATCAAAAGTTATTTTATGTCCAAAGCGAGAAGGACAAGAGTAAAAGAATAGGCCTCACAAAACTAAACCCCCTAAAGACATTCGTATTGTTCTTCCAGAACAAAGTACATTCTAAGAGATAAATAATTTCACATGAAGTAAATGTACTGCATGTTCAAAAAATAAACACAACGTGTTCCGTTCTCGCCCTGCCCAACCCACAGCACTGTGTGATTAGCCCCCTCTTGAAAATACAGTCTTGCAAAGTATTATGTCATGGAGGAAAATTGAACTTTAACTTATTAGAATTGCTGCTTTATTATACACTTTACCCTGAGGTCCCGTAACAAAGAATACATGGCCACATAAATGTCTAAGTAAATGTTACCTTCCCCAGACTTCAGCTCCAAACATCACAGCTTCCACCCTGCCCGGCATCCTGGGTCTAGGCTGAATTAATCATGCAGGTTGAGCGGGGGTTATTCCACAGAGATATTCCATGCTTTTTGTTTGTGCAGGAAAGGTGACTGAGCGAATGGGATGCTTTCCACCCAGAAGTCTAGCACCTTGTTGCTAAAACAAAGACTCTAGTGCAGCAGCACCAGGATCTCCTGGGAGTTTGTCAGAATTCAGACTCCCAGGCCCCACCTCTGATTCAGAGCTGCTGTATGGGAACCCAGATTTAACAAGGGCCCCGGGGGAGCTCATGCACCGTAAGTCTGAGGAGCGCTGACCTAGGACACAGTCTCTCCCTAGAGGAGCTCACAGACTCCCTGCGATGGCAAGGTGTGCAAGGTCAAAGTCGGAGCCTGATGCAAGGCCCTATATGATGTTACACAGGTGGGGAAGACCTTAGATGTGCTTGAGGTTCAGAGGGCAGACAGATCACAGTCAAGGACACGAGGTGGCAAACATCAACAGAGGTGAGACTCGATGTGGAAGCACGAAGCAGGGGAGATTTGGCAAGCCAGGGGTAAAGGGAGAGGATATTGCTGGAGCAAAGTAAGGCGGCTGTTGGACCCAACAGAAGCAAAAGCACAGAGGGAGACAGCTAAGACCCGTTGGGGGAGCTGTGGGTGGGCGGAAAGGGAGCATCACCCACTCATTAGCACGTTGGGGTATGAATAACATCTTTGATGTGTTTGGCTTGCACCAAGCTTTCTCTAAATACACGTAGAATCACGTAACAGAATTAGGATTGCTGTAGACTGAATTATGCTGGCCTCCGTGAAAAATAAAAAAAAACTCATATGTTGACACCCTAACTCCCAGTGTGACTATATTTATCCATAGGGCCTTTAAAGAGGTAATTAAAATTAAATGAGAAGATAAGGGTGGGGACCTGTTCTCATAGAGCTGGTGTCCTTTTTAAGAAGAGGGAGACATACCAGGGAGGTATGTACACACAGAAGGGTCATGTGAAGACACCCTGAGAACGTGGCCATCAGCAAGCCAAAGAGAGAGGCCTTAGTAGAAACCAACCCTGCCAACGCCTTGATCTTGAACCTGTGGGAAGATAAATGTCTGTTGGGTAAGCCACCAGTCTGTGGTATTCTGTTACGGCAGCCTGAGCAAACTAATACAGTGAGCCATAGATTGGAAAGCCATGTTGATGCCTATGAACTTGAGCCTTTAGTTCATGAACAATGTTCAGAGATAATAACATAAGCAAGATGAATTGAGGAACAATGGGACACAGGTAAGACAAAAATTACCATCAAGCCTTTGGTCATGACTGCACCAGCAAGGAGGGAATGAAAGGAAGGCAGGGACACAGGAGCTGGTGCAGAGCAAGGTAGCCGAGAATTACTGAATTGTAGAGCAAAATGGGATCCCACCTCAGAAATCACTAACCCTTTTCATTTAAATTATAGGGAATCCTAGCCTGGGAAGATAGAGGGCAAGTCTGGCTTGTGGGCTTCTGACTCGCGAAGCCACGCAGCGGCCCATGCTTAGAGGTAGCCCACATCTGGTTGAGAGCTAGACTCTCACCGCCTCACAACTCTTAATAGTTTTTGAACAAGGAGCCTCGCATTTTTATTTTGCACTGGATCCCAGTGCACAGCAGCTCCTGATCCGCAGTCATACACGAAGCCTTGGCTGTGAGAACTCTGCCCCAGCTCGCCTGACTCTCAGTCCCTGCTTCCTGTGTCTTCCATGCGGCCCAGAGGCTGCTTGACCAGAGGACGGGGTTGGAGGGAGGAGCCGAAACCAACCACCATTGGGTTAAAGAGACGGAAGGAATTAGCAACAATGTCAGGATGTTAACTGGGAGTGGAGAGACTGGGTTTAAAGACAGGGTAATAAATTCTGTGGAGTCTGGAGTGGGTAAGGAAGAGGTACTAGTATTAACAAATTAATAGTATAAGGGGTCATGTATAAGAGGCCAGGGAAGAAGCAAAGAAGCGGACTAAAAACTGGGAAGGAAATCAGTGTAAAGCAATATGGAATTCAAAGGTGGAGAGTTTAAGGAAGAGTGGTAAGCGGTTGCCAACAGTGCAGAAAAAGAGGAATAAAAAAACAGGCAATTGGAAGGTTAAACTTGACTGCATATTCAGTATCATCAGGAAGGTTAAACTAGATTGTATGGGACTGGTGATTCGAAAATAGCTGAGAGCTTCTTTGGATCAGCTAGAGTAAGCAGAAGAGTCAAGTACAGAAATTTTTTTTCTAGATGGAAGTCAGTGTGTATCTGAAGGAAGAGAAGAAACAGGCAGTGAAAAAAAAGAGATTAAAAATATTGGGAAAGAGAACAGGTAAGAAAGAGAACAAGGGTAAAGAAGGGACAGTGAATGCTAACGCCAGAATCACGTAGAGCGGCTGGCTTAGAAAAGAGAAATGTTTGTTCTTCCTCTCTGAAAAGACAGAAAAAGAGTAAAGGATAGATACATAAAAAGAGTCATTTCAAAGGACAACGAAGAAAACCAGTTGCTGGAGTGTTTTGCTATAATTACAGTTTGTTTTCTACAAATATTGGGGGCTGAATGGGCAGCCTGTCATAGACACGTTATGAAAATGGAATTTTAATCGCCCCATACAAACGCTTTTCCTAGAAACAATGGTATGCAGCACACTTGCCAAGGGAGGATAAACAAACTGCTTATTCAGCAGTACGAAACAGAGCATCTTTTGAATATTTCATGGCAAGCCTTCAGGTATAACATTTCAGGAGTTGAAATCTGTAGAGTAATAAGAAACTTAAAAAAAAAAAAGAAAAGAAAATTATCAGCAAAAAATATTGTGGAGGGAGACCAAAACTACTGAACTGACCAAATTATGGAAGGAGAATAGAATTATTTATTATGAGCCTTAGAGTTAGAGGCTCCAAGGGCAGGCGCGCACATGCGCATGCGCGCGCGCGCGCGCGCGCGCGCACACACACACACACACACACACACACACCTGCACATACAACTCAACAGTACCTAATAGAGTGTATTTGTTTTGAGAAACACAGATAATCTACTGTGATTTGAAATCAGTCATGTGCTCTTCTTATTGGATACCAATGAATTAATTACATCCTATTAGAGAAGGACTTTAGGTAAAAAATAGAAGTGCTTTCCTAAGGATTCCTCATTCATTGATTCCGTCAATGAATATCTAAAATATCTAAAATATTTACCCTTTGAAGGAAGAAGGGCATCTGCCTAGCAACTGCCTTTAACCTCACCCTAAAATGGTTCCAAACATGCTGTCAAGTTCATGGACTCACAGCACTGCAGGACATCAAGCCCAAAGGGAAAGCTGGCGCCAGAATCTGGAAAGAGTTTCCAATGACAGCGAGGCCATCGGGGCTGGATGGAGGAAGCTGATCAGTGACGTGTGTTTTACCACGCGAAGCAAGGCAGCCGGCAGAGAAAGGACAGAACTGCCTGCTCAGGTGTGTAGTAGTCACGTGCTCCTGGCCCAGGAAGCCCTCAGCTGTGTCACTTCTTCCCCCTCCCCCCTCCAATCATTCTACAACCTACCTCTTCACTTCCAAGAGAGGGTGAGGCTGATGTGTGTTGTCAGGATTTCAGGGAAACAAGGTACGAGGATCTGGGACTTTTAATAGAAGAAATGTAGAGTTTGAAACTGATTTCCTAAGCAGACCTTTGTGGGGTTCTTTCTTTTCCAGTTAAATTGCTTTACAGAGATTTCCCTCCTTCCAGAAAGATCAATGGCAATCTGAAGGGAGTTCAAGGGAAAGAAGACGTGAAGCAGAGCAATCAAACCCGCTTTTATTGCAGCTCTTGCCTACAAAGGCACTTCTCGTTTCAAAGAAAGGTTATATAATTTCTTCCCCACTTCCCACATGGCCTCTCCATGAATCCCCTTAGTATCCATTAGGTTTAATTATTTAAATTTAATATACTAGAAATTTGATGATTAATTCTAAAAGCAAATAAACTAGTACCATTGAAATAAATAGCCATATGTGTTCATAAGATTACAAAAAGCATATATTAATCCAATTGTTAGGCGATGGATATGTTTTCTCATTTAAAAAGAATATTACGTAAAACTTTACACCTTAACTGTCTTGTCCCCACTTTTCTGACATCAAAGTCTGACAAATATATAATTTAGCATTAGTAAGAAAGGATGGGTAGAAAGGATCAGAATGTAGATACCTCTGTAACCTCAAGCCCAGGAAAATGCAGGAGGTGGCAGAGTAGGACCAAGATACCATTTAGCAAAATGGCATGGGAAATTCTAATGCTATCTGAAGTTCTTTATGTTCCTTTCTCTGATAGCCTGTCCAGTTTTTCAAGTACATTCTTAGAGTGTAGAGAAGGGAGAAGAAGCTGTATAACTTAAGATAGCTGTCTGTAGAAAACATGACAATTTATTATACAGGTGGATATAAGGTGATTATAAACAAAGACACTTTATTTCATTTGAACATGGAGGTTCATCGGTGTATATTTGACTATGTCCTCAGCCAATATAACTACAGAGGAGGTTCAGAAATGCCACTCCAACTGCATAATTTTAACACCTCTATTCTGACATGTTGCCTAAACATCTGCTCCCACAAATTTGCCCCATTTCTAAGCATCAAGCAAGGCTGGGCATGGTCTTAGGATTATACAGAGAAGGATAAAGACCATGAAATGGACTGAAATGTCCCGTAGAGATGAGTCTGAGGCTTAGTTATACTGTTGATGAGTGGCATTATTTTAGAGAAATGGTATGTCTTCTCTAATCCTCTAGTGTGTCTAACTGTCCTGACATGCCGAATGAGGCTAATATCCATGCCTCTTCCTCGTGCGGGTGTGGGAATGAAGTTGAATAGTGAGTGCTGAGGCGGTACCTGGCACAGAGCAGACAGATTCTTGGGGAGTGTTCACCATAACTGGCTGGCTCCTCTTTAGAAGCCTGTATGAGGCAGACTCCTTCCCCAGGCTCAGGTCAAAGGGAAGCACTCCTGGCCAGGACACCCCCACAGAGCAGAGCCCTGGTGGAGAGAGAGGACCTGGACTTCACGGAAATGCACAGGAAGCCAAGAGAACTGCCACAGGTTGGAGCTGGCCCAGCATCCATGCAAAGAAAGAAATATCAGTGTCCTTCCAGTTGTGAAAGCACTTGGTCTTTTCAGGCCCAATGGCCCTAAGAAAAATCCTATTGCCCTGCCCCTTGGACAAGGTTGGTGCCATGGACAACACTCCGAACAGAAATTACAACACATGTGCACTTCAGAAAATAGTCATTATTCCTAGGCAAATGCCGCAGGCACGGTCAATAAGTATCAACAAAAGGGCAGCTCTGTCTCCACTGGGTCATGCCACCTTTCAGGATTCTGGGCTCTATATGGTATCATAGGAAAAGAACAAGGTGTTGAAAAGTGAGTACAGTACTTATCATTCATTGAAAAATGTTAGAGAAAATTATAAAAATAGAAAAATAAACCAAATACCATATACAAAGACATGAGGACATTAGATTTCTCTAAATGTTTCTTATTTTAAATATTTGACTTTGAACCCATGTATATATTTTAAACAATTATAAAAAATTGAATTTAAAAGCAATACTGAAAAAATGAAAGCATTATTCTCAGATAGTATGATTAGTGATGAAGAAGCCCCCAAATAACCTACATAACGGGATTAAGAAAGTTTGGTAAGTTTGCCAAATATAATATCAACAGAGATGAGCAACAAGCAGAAAGGAACACCCAAAAGGTGATAAAGTTTATAGTTGCAAGAAAATAAGATAAGCCACCTAGGAATAAACTAACCAAGAGATGTGTAAGAATTTTATGCAGAAAATAAGAAAGTTATAGAAAGCAAAGCAAGTGGAGAGAAACATATTGTTCATGGATAGGAAGACTTACTGTTCTAAAGGGTCCATTTTTCCTAAATTGACCTAAAGATTCAAGCAAAATTAAATTTAGTTTCTAATTAAAATTTCTACAGGTTTGGGGATTTTTTTTTTTAAATTAACAAGATGATTTGTAAATCTATGAGGAGAGTAAAAAGGGCCAAGCCAAGGAAGTGCGATTTGTAACGCAAGACTGGCTATGAGGTTAACAAGGTAAACTGTGTGGAACTGGGGCAGCCGGGACGAAAAGGTGGCAGGAGAGCACATAGCGCCAGACATAAACATCACAGGTGCACCCTCCAAAATGCGCTGGACAAGCACGGCCAACATCCAGCTCAGTAAATTGTGCCGGAGCAAAAGGTCTTTGTGTGAAAGCCATTTAGATGGATTTCGTTCTCAAACCATACACAAAAGTAAATTCAAAGTGGATTGAAGACTTACTGTGAAGATCGAAACTAGTATTTTCAGAAGATAGTGTAAGAGGACATATTTATAACCTTGGAATAGAGAAAGTTTTTTTTTTTAAGCCAAACCCAACCAGCCCAAACCATAACAACCATGAAAACAAAGATGGAGAGACTCGGTGATATTAAAAATTAAGATTCTCCTGCTTAGAGAAGGCATATAAATACAAAAAACACACACATAGGAAGTAAAGAGACAGGCCAGAACATGGAAGAAGGCACTTGCAAAATATATAACAATCCAATAATCATTATGCAGAATATATAAAGATCTTAAATGAATCAATAAGAAATTGTACACAATAGAAATATATTTAAAGGTCATAAACACAGAAGAGACAGCATGAATCACCAACATATACGAATTTAAATATCAGTTAAAATACCATTTAAACCCCTTATGTTGGCAGAAATTAAATAGTTGGACAATAACTGTAGCAATGATGTGGAACAACTGAAATTCCTATGCACTGCTGAAGGGAATACAAATTAGTACAATCAGTTTGAAAAACAATTTGACGTTACCAAGTAAAGCTGTATAGGAGCCCATAAGGAAGCCCCAGCAATCCACTTAGTTATAGCCCTAGAGAAACCCTGGGCCTGTTCACCAGGTGAGAACACAGGCCTGGCAGGTGTTGACAGCACTGTTCATCAGACATACTGTGAATACCCAGACATGTGCCAATGCTGTAACATGAAGCAATGGAAGTGAGTGAACCACAGTTTCATGCATGGGCATGAATGAATCTTCTAAGAAGGTTGTGCAAAAATAAAAGAAATAGTGAGCAACAGGACATTACATACAGTATCATCTCATGTATATAATGCACAAATGCAGGCAAAATTAAACAATATGATGCTTAATGCGCAGATATTTTTAAGTCATAAAAAAGTGAGGGAACAAGTTTTATAAATTTTAATTTAATGGTTACCTTTGAGGTGAGGAGAGAGGGAAAGTGATAAGGAAAAAATGCAGATGGGTTTTGGGGGGCTGGTCATTTCCTGTTTCTCACAGTTGAGTTTAGGAAACATGGACGCTCATTGAACAATATTATTTTTCTTTAAACTGCCTTTAGATAGACCCTGTGGACTTCTGGGAAGATGGAGGCATAGGTAGATATACTTTGCTTCCTCACCCAACCAAAAGAAAGACAACATCCAATTAAAACAAACAAACAAACACAGAACTGCCAGAAAATGTAACTGTATGACAACCGAGGATTTAAAGAAGAAATATTCATCCAGACTGGTAGGAGAGGCCAGGATTTCTGAGGACGAACAGCCAGGGTGGGGAGGACACATGGTAACGTGGCAGATGGCAGACTGGGCTATCCCACATTCGTGTCAGGATAAGCCAGGAGGAACAACTGGGGAGTGAGACAGATAGTGCAACCCAGAGTTCCAGCATGGGGAAATAAAGCCTCAAAACCTTTGGCTATAAAAACCTGTGGGGGTTGCAGCAACGAGCGAAATTCCCAGTCTCACAAGAGAGTCCATTGGAAGGATGCACAGGGTTCTAGAATGTACGCAAACCCATCCACCTTGGAATCAGCACCAGAAGGGCCCAATTCACTTGTAGGTAGCAGGGGAAGTGACTGAAAGAGGGACAAGAGCCCAGCAAGCAGCATTGGTCCCTCTCTGACCCCTTCCCCGCACACAGTGCCACAACGCATTGAGGTGGGTTGTCCTGCCCTGACAAATACCTAAGGCTCATTGTAATACCCTTACAATGCAGTAGGCATGCTGAGACAAAGAAATATGGCCCAAATGAAAGAAAAGATCAAAACTCCAGGAAAAGAACTAAGCAATGAGGAGATAGCCAACCTATCAGACGCAGAGTTCAAAACACTGATAATCAGGATGCTCACAGATATTGAGCATCCCGATTAGGTACGGTTGCAAAATAAAGAAAGAAGTGAAGGCTATACAAAGTGAAATAAAGAAAAATATACAGGAAACGTTGAAGGGAAGGAAGCCGGGATTCAAATCAATGCTTTGGACTAGAAGGAAGAAATAAACATTCAACTGGAAAACAATGAAGAAACAAGAATTCAATAAAATGAGGAGAGGCTTAGGAACTTATGGGACAGCTTTCAATGTTCCAACATCCGAATCATAGAGGTGCCAGAAGGAGAAGAGGAAGAGCAAGAAATTAGAAACTTATTTGAAAAAAAGAAAGAAAACTTCCCCAATCTGGCAAAGGAAATAGACATGTAAATCCAGGAAGCTCAGGGAGTCCCAAAGAAGTTGGACCCAAGGAGGAACACACCAAGACACATTATAATTAAATTACCCAAGATTAAAGATAAGGAGAGAATCTTAAAAGCAGCAAGAAAGCTCTGGCTTGTGTAGCTCAGTGGACTGAGGGCCAGCCTGCAAACTGAAAGGTCATTGGTTTGATTCCCAGTCAGGGCATATGCTTGGGTTGTGGGCCAGGTCCCCAGATGGGGTCATCCAAGAGGCCACCAATCAACGTATCTCTCACACATTGATGTTTCTCTCCCTCTCTTTTCCCCTCCTTTACTATCTCTCTAAAAATAAATAAATAAAATCTTTTTTTTAAAGCAGCAAAAGGAGAGAGTTACTTACAAAAGAGTTCCCATAAGACTATCAGCTGATTTCATAAAAGAAACCTTACAGAAAAGAAGGGGCTGGAAAGAAGTATTCCAAGTCATGAAAGGCAAGGACATATGCCCAAGATTCCAGCAAAGCTTTCATTTAGAATGAAAGGGAAGATAAAGTACTTCTCAGATAAGGTCAAGTTAAAGGAGTTCATCATCACCAAGTCCTTACTATATGAAATGTTAAAGGTACTTATCTAAGAAAAAGAAGATCAAAACTACAAACAGTAAAATGATAACAAACTCACAACTATCAACAAGTGAACCTAAAAACCAAAACAAACAGAAACAAACTCAGCAAACAACTAGAACAGGAAAAGAATCACAGAAATGGAGATCATATGGAGGGTTATTAGTGGCAAGGGGGAGGGGAGAGAATGGGGAAAAAGTATGGGGAATAAGTAGCATAATTGGTGGGTAGAGAATAGACAGGGGAAGGTTAAGAATAGTATAGAAAACAGAGAAGCCAAAGAACTTATGTGTATGACCCATGCACATGAACTAAAGTGGGGGGATGCTGGAGGGAGGGGAATGCAGGCTGGAGGGGGATAAAGGAGAGAAAAAGAATGAGACAACTATAGTAGCATAATCAATAAAATATACTTAAAAATAAACTTCATTTATATAAGCATGTATATTTAAGCTGTTTTAAGTATAATATACATAATAAAAACATTTGTAACTTACATAACAATTTTTAATATCCTTACCAGATTAAACCATACAAATCATTAAAAAAATACTAAATTTCCATTGGAAAAGGTGAAAATATTAATCTTTACTACTCTTCTAAAATGTAAATTAAACAAATAAAAATGTAGTACTTTCAACCTATGAAATTAAAGTTTTGTTTTATTTTTTAATGAAACTGCCTATGGTTGTTGAGGGAATTGTGCAATAGTTTCTCTCACTATTCATGAGAAAATAAATTACACAAACTTTCCAAAAATAATATATTTCCATTGTTATATTTATTTACTTCGAGGATTATTCATATGTATAAGAATGTTTATTATAATATTATTTATAACATAAGAATAAAATGTTGGAAACAATGTAAAAGTCTAAAAATATGGGGAGGCAAATAAATTATAGCAACATGATGGAACAATGACTAATACACAAAACCCCTGACAGAGTGGAATAAAGCAATGGAAAATTATAATGATATTTTATATTAGAAAAGCCAGGTATCAAACTATTTTCACAACAATGTACCATTTAAAAATAATTTTTCTTTTTTAATTATATTTTATTGATTATGCTATTACAGTTGTCCCATTTCTCCCCCATCATTCCCCTCCACCCTGCACACCCCCTCCCAACCACATTCCCCCCTTTAGTTCATGTCCATGTGTCATAAGTTCTTTAGCTTCTACATTTCCCACACTATTCTTGCCCTCCCCCTGTCTATTTTCTACCCACCATCTATGCTACTTATTCTCTGTACCTTTTTCCCCTCTCTCCTCTTCCTACTCCCCTGTTGCTAACCCTCCATGTGATCTCCATTTCTGTGGTTCTGTTCCTGTTCTACTTGTTTGCTTAGTTTGTTTGTTTTAGGTGTGGCTGTTAATATCTGTGAGTTTGCTATCTTTTTAACTGTCCTATTTTTTATCTTCTTTTTCTTAGATAAGTCCCTTTGACATTTCATATAATAAGGGCTTATGATGATGAACTCCTTTAACTTGACTTTATCTGAGAAGTGCTTTATCTTCCCTTCCATTCTAAATGACAGCTTCACTGGATAGAGCAATCTTGGAGGTAGGTCCTTGACTTTCATGACTTGGAATATTTCTTTCCAGCCCCTTCTTGCCTGTAAGGTCTCTTTTGAGAAATCAGCTGATGGGAACAGTCTGATGGGAACTCCTTTGTAGGTGACTGTGCCCTTATCCCTTGCTGCTTCTAGAATTCTCTCCTTCATTTGAATCTTGGCTAATGGAATTATGATGTGCCTTGGTGTGTTCCTCCTTGGGTCCACCTTCTTTGGGATTCTCTGAGCTTCCTGGACTTCCTGGAAGTCTATTTCCTTTGCCAGGTTGGGGAAGTTCTCCTTTATTATTTGTTCAAATAAGTTTTCCACTTGTTGCTCTTCCTCTTCCCCTTCTGGTACCCCTATAATTCGGGTGTTGGGACGTTTAAAGATGTCCTGGAGGTTCCTAAGCCTCTGCTCATTATTTTGAATTCTTGTTTCTTCATTCTTTTCTGTTTGGTTGTTTCTTTCTCCCTTCTGGTCCACTCCATTGATTTGAGTCCCAGTTTTCCTCCCATCACTACTGGTTCCCTGTGAGTTTTTCTTCATTTCACTTATTGAAGCCTTCCTTTGTTCATCTAATTTGCAACCAAAATCAACCAATTCTGTGAGCTTCCTAATCACCAGTGCTTTGAACTGTGCATCTGATAGGTTGGCTATCTCTTGGTTGCTAAGATGAATTAGCTCTGGGGCTTTGATCTGTTCTCTCATTTGAGCCATTTTTGGGATTTTTGTCTTTTGTTTTTTGTCTGGTCGCAGCTGTTATGCAGTGAAGGGCGGAGCCTTAGGTGTTCACCAGGACAGGGCAACCCAGTTGCAGAGTTGTGACGCTGTATGTGGGGGCGGGGTTCAAGAGGGAACAATGGTGCTTGCTCTGCTCTCTCTCGGATTCCAGTCCCCTCCACCACTTTCCCCAAGCAAACTAGGCCCTTCTGGTGCTGATTTTCATGTGGGTGGGCCTTTGCACATTCTAGGACCCTGTGGGTCTCTCCAACAAACTCTCCTTTGAGGCTGGGATTCTCTCCCAGTACTTCAATCCCCACAAGTGTTTTCGATCAGGCCCTGTGCTGCACAGTCCGTCCTGCTGCCAGTTTTCGCCTGGTTTATCTGAGCGCAAATGTGTGACTGTGGTCAGCCGCCTTGTGTGCCTCACTTGGTCTGCTCGTTGCCTCCCCGTGCTCGGTAACCGCTGCCTGTGCACCTGGGGTGTGCCACCTGCCACCTGTGCACCCTGGACCACCAGCCACTGCCTTTCCCTGATGTGACCCCTCTCTGCCGGCTGCTGACTCCACCCCTCTTACCAGTCTGAGTGAATCATTGTCGGACTTCCGTACAATTCAATTTTCTATCTGTTCTGGTTGGTTTCTTTTGGTTCTATATTTTTGTTGTCCTTAATATTGGTTGTTAGAGGAGGTACAGTGTGTCCACCTACGCCTCCATCTTGGCCAGAAGTTAAAAATAATTTTTCAATGGTCAATTGTGTTTGTATGTTCGTATTAAAGGCATACAGAAAAGCAGTAAAAAGAAATACCTGCCATTAAATATTCATAGCAGTTATCTCTGGGTTTTTAGATCGTGAATAATTGTCTTACTGTTGACTAAAATTTTCTGTAATTTCTATTTTTCTATAAGAGTAGGTATTACTTTTACAATCAGTAAAAGATTAATTTACTGAGTTTTAAAGTGTTCTGAGTGATTCCAATGCACAAAAGGACTTTAAAAATGTGGAGATAGATATGAATGTTTTTGATTGTCTTGAGAAGCCCACAGGCCAGGTTTAAGGATAAGACATCACAAACGTGAACAAGTTGAAGATACCACACACCACAAAAGAGGCCCACGTGGAAATCTTGGGAAGAGAGAAAAGCTCTCTTCTGGTTGAGGAGGCTGAAGGGGGATTAGAAAGTCCCTGCTTTGTGCATATTTAAGCACATAGCATTGTAACTGGAAAAGAATATACTTTCTCTGTACATTCTCCATTGTATACGTGCATGCCTGTGTATATACATGCATGTGCTTTTATTCAAACATGGAACGAGGTTTCTTGGAAAAAGTAAATAATTATATTGAAGAGCTCCTTTTCCACATGTATTATACTTATAGGTCTCACTCCATAAATCTAGGTTACTTAATTTTCTATTAATCCTTCAACCAGAAGTCTGTATTTTTTAATTGAGAACTAAGTTCTTTTTCCTCAAAAAATGAGAAGTGTTCTACTTTGACAGCCATAGGAAGTTGCTACTTAAAGTTAAAAATATTATATGCACTAATTTTGCATATTAATTATAAAAACCATATCTTAATTAAATGTGCTAATGCATCCTGGTGGCTCTGAGAAATCTAACGTTTTCACAATTTATATTATAGGGGAAAAAACTCCAACAACTCCAAGGTACCAAATACCCTTAGGTTAAAAACAGAATCACTGTCTTGTAACTAAGGGAAGAGGAGCCGCGCTAATTTTTGTGAGTGCGACGGAATAATAAATAAATGGGAAATGGCTCCATAATGATGTCTGCCCCACAAGTGAAGGCTCACATCCATCAGTGGACTGGTTATCCTCTCCAAGGCGGGTCCACGGCCAGTTTCCATCCAATGAACATTTACTGATCGATTGTGTTGAACACGTTGTGCTGGACTCTGGAGGTGGAAAAGAATTGGGGTCAGATGTTTCAGGTCTGGGTCAGGTAGGTCAGTTTCTCGGAGGAGGACTGGTGTGCAAAAGATTTATTAAAGGAGTGCTCCCAGAAAAATAATCAAAAACAGGAAAACAGGGAGAGGAAGGAGGATGGGTGAATAAAGAAGCAGGCAAGTGCAGGTCTTAGGCAGACGCAGGGCAGGGTAAGATGCTACTGGATGCCTTCTAGGGCCTCCGGGATGTGTTTGCTCCAATGGACGCAAGGGTGTGCCAGGCAGTCACCCCCAGAGCAGTTTTCTGCCTTCTCTCTTTATTCACAGGGGCCCTTGGAGGCAGGGACCTAGGTGCAGATCCAGCAGGGTACACACCAGAAAGCATGGGGACCAGGACAGGGAGGACATGGCTTTAGACACACCCTTCGTCCTCAGATTGGTTAGAGGCAGTGGCCCCTCGGAGACAGAAGGCAGCAGCTGAGATGGAAGATGATCCCAGCCTGGGCAGAAGGCTGAGTTTCTGCTCTGTTCCCTTCATGGCCAAGCGCGCTTCTCCCTGATGCATTTCTGGTCCTCTGCACAAGGACCACGTCTATCTTACAGGTGAGTTTTGACCATCCGTGTGTGCACTTGGTAAGCTGTAAAATTCTACATAAACAAGTGATATTATGATACAAGGTGGACAAAGAATCATGCGGAGCCCAATATGCATTGTGAAAACCCAGAGGACGGACTGAGGGCGGAATTTGAGTTGATTTTTAAGGATGAATAACATTTTGTGAACTCACTGGGGGCAGAAGAGAGAATTTCAGGTAAAGAGGATGATATCAGAAAGACCCAGAGGTACCGACGCAGGTGTTTGATTTCCCTCCCGGCCTCCTCCTCTGCTTACTCAGCCCTCAGTTGATGGGGCCACTGCTCTGCTCTGACCCTGTGTGCTTCGTAGTCATTCTCCAAACCTCAGGACCACTGTCCCTGTGGTCCCCCTGTCTGGAGCTCCCAGGATCTCTGTGGGACGTACTCACCCATTTCTTTCAGGGCTTTCCTCACAGCCGCTGCCCTGAGGGGCCTTCCCAGCCTGCAGCCAAGGCCTGGGCAAAGCTGAATTGAACAGGCAGCCACTGAAGACTGCGGTAGACCTGCAACAAAGGAGATTTTGTGGGCCCAGTACTACATTGTAGGTTATAATCTGCTCACATTTCCCTTCTGGCCAACAGCTGAGAATTTAGACCAGTTTCCAGGTCAATAATATTTAATAAGAATGTGTGATGCTAGGTGGGTACTGGAAATATTGGGGGAAACCCTATAAAATATATGACTGTCTAACCACTAGGCTGTATACCTGAAACTAATAGAAAATAGTATTGAATGCAAATCGTAACTGAAATAAATTCAGCTTAATTTAAAAATTGGAAAGAACTTATGAAACAGATTTGTTCTAAATAGCATGTATATGCAATCGCTCTTGGCATATAGAGAAATTTAATAGACTAGTTAAGTGTGTCCAAAGAAAAGGTAATTACGTCCATCATACAAGCTTTTCTTTGTCCCTTTGTTTACAGTGAAAGCTTGTTCTTTGTGAATTTGTATTTAAACTCATCTGAATACATTAGATGCACAAATATTAAACTATGTAAAAATATTTGTACCCTTAAACATGAAATATGATGACACCTTTTAAATTAAGGAAACACATTCAGTGTAACCAAGTATGTTTTAAAATCAATTTTAAATATGTTGTACACATAACACGTACCCTATTAAGGTATATGTGGAGTTTATGATCCCAAATGACAGGTATTGCACAAATGTAAAAATATTGCACATAAAAGTTTTCAATTATAAAGTTATTTCATTATGGTAATAACTGATACTTTAGTATCTTCATGATGTAGCACCTTACAAAGGGTCTTCCTTATTACTTACTCCTCAGCACAGCCCTGAGTGTAGCTATTAACTTGAGGAAACTGAAGTTTGGGGCATTGAAATAATGGGCTAAAGGCTGTACAGCTAAGACATGCCCAAATCAGAACATAAACCAAATCGGCAGACCCCCAAGCTGGGCTTCTTAGATCAGTGTTATACCGTGATTTATAGAAATTACTTTTAGATATATACTCATCTCCTCACAGCTTAATTATTAGTTCATAACCTAAAACATGAATAGCAGGGATCAGAGCAAAGTGAAGGAAACTCTGTTGGAAGAACAAATGTTTTATACGACCCCCGTCGTCGACCTTGTGCCTCGACCCTCTTCAGCGGGACCTGTCACCGGTCCTCTCCACCACGGAATGTTTGTTTTTACCCAGACCCTTCCCGCTTAGTCCCACACGCACAGTGGTTCATGCATAAACTTGAAAATGTGGGTCTTGCTGTCTTCACCCTTCCCATTTTTAAAAATAACATAGGTGGCATTTAAAATTTTTAGATGCCTTGAGGGATGCTCTACATTTAGTGTAAAATCTTTATGAAAGCCCATTAATTTTTACATGTTCACACAGTGTAGCTTGCTAGCTAATCTGCTCATTGGATTGGATGAACAAAGAGAAAAAAATTAAAAGCTGTGTTCAAGTTTCAAATTAGTACTCTGTAATAGGTTCAAATACGGTTAGGGTTTTTGCTAGCCTCTGTTAAAATGTCAATAATCAGCCACCCTCCTTGGGCTGCTGTCTTGTCTAAGTGAATCCAAATCAAATGTAGCTTCACCATATCCAGGTGGAGTCTACATTTACAGACCCTGAAACGTGACTCATGAATCAAAACTAGATTTTGAAATAATTTCATTGATTAGTGATATCTTTCTTTGAACAAGAATACAAAGGGGAAATAGTGACCCTTGCCTAGAACCAGAATTTCACACATAGATTTTGTCAAAATCTATGTCCTAATCTCAAATGTTTATTTCAAAAACAAAAACATTACACAAGACACGGAAGCCCCCCCCCCCCAGCCAAGGCCTGGAAGTCACTTGGCTTTGTTTATTTTCAGTGGCTATGAACCAGGGACATTGGACATTTCCCCCTACTCTCATTAGATGTTCATCCACCAGCAAAAGTGGGCTTAGTTGGAAACCTGGGAATCTTTGCCAGGAATTTCAGCATCGTTAGTGTCCTCATCCATGCGTCAGAGCTCGGGTGACCGTGGCCGGCCATCCATATGCATTGGACATAAGCTGACCTCGTGGCGCTAACAATCTGTCCGATGCCGTGGATAACATTCTGTCTGAGAGATACACAGGACTGAAGTAAAAACACAGACCACCCTGTCGGTCAGCAACAGAGGTTTTCATGTTGATGAAGATAAAATTTCCAAAGAAGCGGATGGATTAGAAATAGATTTATTGTTGATCACGTATTAATAGTGTGAGACTACGTTATATTTTGTCTTGGCCATAGAAAGTCTTCTGGCTATTTTCAGTGATGTCTGACCTGACTCCAGTTTTCAATGGACAACAGATTCTTCCATGAAAACTACTCCTCTGTGCTGAGTGGATATTTGTGAACTGTTAATCATGTATCCAATTATTTTGGCATAACGTTTTCCATGTACTGCTGCATAGAAAGTATAGCAGGACTCTATTGCCCCCCAAGAGAGTTTGCAATCAAAATCCCATTCAAACATATAACCTGAGCTCCATTCATGTAGGAGGGGATAAAAGATGGATTAAATGCACTCTCAGAAACATTTCTAACATAATCTCTGACACAAGACAATACTTACAACCACTGAGTCCCCGGGTCGCTTTCCCAGAGGCAGCTGAGGCCACTCCTGTTGCCTACATGTGTTTACAGGAGAGTTAACCTGAATTCACCATCTCTTGTGCGTCTCCCACACCAGGGCAAACTTGAGAGTTAGAGGTCAAGGCTTACCAGTACAGTCAGGGCTCGTTAGAGCTGCATGAAAAGCATTGGCTTGTGCAAGAATTTTCACTCAGATCTGAATCTAGCCTGTGTGTTTAACAGCTGGTGAATACAGACTGCAGGTCTCCTTTTCCCAATACAGGAAAAATCAGCTTCTTGCCATGCGAATAAATGTAAGGCATTGGTAGTATTACAAGCGGACAGGGAGTGTAGACAGGGTCTTTCGCTGGGAAAATTTGAAGAGTTTTATTCTATAAAAATTTTTGTATGTATTGCTGTGACTCTTCTTATCCCTGCAAAGTATACACAGACCGCATCCTCTTGGGTCACCCCAGCCAAGAGTGGGTAGTCAGCAGGGTGGAGTAGGTAATCCCATTTTACATATTAATAAGTCAAATTAAAACAAAAAAAAGCATTTGTGAAATAAAAAGAAAAAAATCAACTTCTTCAAAATCTCCAGCACAGCAGTTGGTAAAATACCTCTAAGCCGAAAAATGATGCTGTTAAAATTATTGACTATATATTAACCCACACACAGTGTTTTCAGTGCTACATAGGTAAAAGAGTGGCATCCTTACCACTCTTCTACTAAAAACTTAATTTCTGTATTAATTGCTATAGGAAGTCCCACCCCCATTCCACTTTATTTATGACATTGGAAAGGGAATAAAATACCAATATGTACACCATTTCAAGGTACGTGACATTCTCATTTTATCCAGGACAAAATGGATAAATACCAACGGGATGTTTTTTCTCCTTTCCACTGTATATTTTATGGTGGCTAAGAGCCTTATTTTGAGTATAAATGGGCACAATTTCCCCCTATACCTTCCAAAGTTGTTTGATTCTTTCTCTAAGAAGATCATATTCTCATGGCTGAAAAGGGAGTTTGTCATCTGTTACATTATTTATCTGGAAGGAGTTTAACCGTGGAATTTTTGATGAGACCATCACAATATTTTTGCTTATGACTGTGCAGGGTTATATAAAAAATAATGACCGGACACAAGCTTCCTATCTAATATCATTACAGAGATCTTCTCCAAAGGCTTTCGGACGTAGCCCTTTTCCACATTAGTAGCGTATTTTCTCATGATAGGAGAGTTAATCCAAAAACTAGAGAATTTTAACCTTCCAATATGTATCTCGGTGATACAAATCCTCGTGACAAGTCGTTCCAGCCGGCCTGAAGCGTAAGTCATCCGAGAATGATTCCAGCAAAGCCTGGTGCCGAGTTTTCACACCACTGGCGTATAAATTGTTGCGGCTGGGACAATGGGAAAAGTCTCTGGGGCAGGACAATCTTACTACGCCCTTGGAGAGCTCTAGAATGTTAACAAGATCACTATTGTCCTCTTTTCAATGAATGTTCTGGTCTTTTGTGTGTTGGCGCCAGAAAATCCCGTGACATTTCGTGAAGGCTGCTGGGTGTGCTCACGGCGGACTTTATTCAGACAAGGAGTCCGCGAACACTGGTGATGGATATTGAAACTTAGGAGAGCCGTACCACAAGGAATGAATTTCACTCTCCGTAGAATTTTAAAGAAATTACATTTTAAAATCAAGAGAACCTATTTGCCATTTGAATAAAAATAGTCATCTCCTTCCAGAGCATTTTCTGCAGTCTTTTGCTGATGCTCTCACGCACCTGGCTTCTCTCTCCATCCAGTCTGTTTACGGAGTTTTTATTAAGTGAGGACACCGCTCCATTCTCTTCCTCTGCCTCCTCGCCCCCCACAACCACTTATACGTTGTGCTGTTTCTTCAACTATCCACCTCAGCCCATCGCCTGCTCTTGACTTTGATGTTCACCTTCTCACTCACTGGACTTGTTTGCACTATGTAGATCCCAAAACACTTCTTTGGAGAGCAAAGAAATCTCTATCACTAACATAGTATCACTTGCTAAAAGGTGAGAAAATTAAAATGACGTCAAACATTCTATAAAAGAGGAAATTGCAGTGCTTTGAAATTTTGCTTTTTCATTAAATGTTTGTATTTGAATTTTCACAAGATCAGCAATGAGTCCATTTCAGTCCTGTACTTCAGCCTGTCTGCTCCCTGATGTAGAACACATAGGTTAGGATGCATCATAACTTTCTGTGCTGATTATGAGCTTGGAGCACCAAGTGAAACTAAGAACATATTTCATGCAATACACTATATTATGTATGATACTGGTGTACATACAATGGAACAGATGGACTTTTGGCCATCTGGGACCTGGTAGTAATCTAAAGAAAATACTAGGTTAACTTGCAAACATATCTCATAAATATTCATAAAAGGGGTTTCCAAAGGATTCTATAAAGGAATGTTAAAACCTCTACCTGTATATATTTAAAAAGAAAAGCTTATGTGTCTGTATGGGAGAAGGTGTGTGTTTGTGTGTCAATGAGCTTAAATTGTTGGGTATCAGCATTTCCGCCAGTTCATACTCAGTTGTGCCGCAGTTACTTGAACGCACTTTGACTTTCATAGTTTTGGGGTGTGCTATAGTGTAATAACTTGCATCAAAGAGGATATCTATAAAGTGTGAGGCAACCATGCAAAGTATAGGACTTTACTTTAAATTGCAAGAAATGAGCACAAAAGCAAATTTGTGGATTTTTTTTTTTTTTGAAGCACAGAAACTCAGGCACTTCCTACGCATCTGGGTAGCAATGGACTATGCTGTATCAAAAACATCGAGACTCTGTCTCTTTTCCCCTGAATCCTCCTGACTAAGCCACTTTCCTTTTTTGTAGGAGCTTAGTCCTTTAGTATGAAGCTTGGCTTTTTTTTTTTGAAGTCCAAGGTCATATGGATGGTACACAAACAAGTCAATCTCTAGGCCCCTTAGAACATGAGAGCCATTGCTAGTGTACACAGACTGTCCAGTGTTCCTCCTCCGTCGTGAGTTGGCCACTGAGTTCTTCTGCATTTTAGCTATTGCTGTAAACACTCAAGCCAGCAAGCTTCAGATGAGGTGACAAATACCAACCCTCTGGCTACGTGTGAGCTATCTCAGCTCTCTAATTAGGTGCTCGTAGTCTGGAGTCCAATACACGCTGGCAAGCGTGTCTTTTCATCCTCCTTAATTTGGACACTGTAATAGCTCTGTAGCCACCTAACTTGAAAAGGCTTCGCGTCCTGTCACTGAGCACGTCTCCTGTCCTGGCAGGCTTCACTTGCCTCTTCCCCTCAGCTGATGGCTCCACCCTGCAATGTCCTAAAAAATGACATGCACAGCAACAACAAAATACTTAGGAATAAATATAACAAAAGACAAACAAGACCCTCGTAACGACAGTCATGAAACTTTCTAGAAAATCGTACTAGGAAACATAAATTAAAAAAATGTGGGAAGAATCAATATTGTAAAATTCTCCCAACGTTAATCTATAAATTAAATGCATTTCCCTCAAGGCTCTAAAAATGTTTCTCATGAAATTGATGAACCGAGTTTAGAATCCCTATGAAAGAACAAAATTCTTAGACTGCCCAGCGTTGTTTCCAAGAAAAACATAAAGGGAGGACTTTCTATATTACAACCAAGGCCTACAACAAAGCTGTAGTGATTACAGTGGAAACATCAGCGCAAGCATAGACAAATATTCCATTGTGACAGAAAGCACAGCATGGAGACCAACCCACGTGTAAATGAGATCTTTCGAATGTGGCAGAGATGGCATTACAAAATCAGTGGAGAAAGCACTAATTATTCAGTATGTTAATGAGGCAACTGATCACACAGAAAACAATACAATTTTATCTCCGCCTCACACCATACACTGAAATTTGCCTCAAAAGAATTGAAACCTAAGCACGCATTATATTTTAATAAGCACATACTTTAATGATAAATACTTCTAATATACAGTAAAACTATAAGGCAGTGAATAACTTTATGGTATAGCAGTAGAAAATGATTTCCTAGGACATAAAAGCATATATAATGAATAAAACATTATTAAATGGGAGTTCATTGAAATTAAAATTGAACTTGAACTTTCTTGAATTTGTAAAAGATATCAAAGAAAAAGAAAGTCATTTATGACAAAATATTGGGTAACCAATATAACTAGTAAATAAAGTGTTGGAATATAGAACATAAAAGTATACCTACACAGCAATAAGAAAAATATGAAGAACCTATAGAGAACTTTTCAGCAATCCAAAAAGAAAAAATTAATTTGGGTGGAAATAGTGTAAGACAATGGGAATTGCCAGTGGAATGTAAATCAAAAAAATGTCTTTGAAGAAAATTCAGCAACGTTGAGTACAGTTTAGGAATATCCTATTACCAAGCAATTTCATTTCTAAATAATGATCTTAGAGAATGGCTATGCATGTCCATAATAAAACATACAAAGGGATATTCATTGTCATACAATTTATAAAAACAAATTTAGAAACAACCTGTCTTAGAGTAAAAAAATTAATGTTTATTCTTACACTTCAGTAGTACTATATGGCAGTTTAAATGAACAAACTAGTTTCATGAATATAAACATAAGAGAAACCCAAAATGTTTTATATTAAGAGAAAAAACTATAAATAATTATGCTTATTTTATATAACAATATTTTAGAAATTTAAAAAACAGTAATATTGATTACAGATACATAAAATTATTGAAAATATATAGAATAATACACTACCCTCTTGAGCAAGTGAAAGGTAAGAATAACAAGTGAGTTTTGCCTTTATTGTGTTATTTCTTTAAAAACATAAAAATAAAATTAAGAAAATATGACAAAATTCTGGGGTTCTTAGTACTTAATCTTTGCTAAAGCATGTACAATAGATAATATCATTTTTACTTCAAAAGTTTAAGAATTCACATACTAAAAAGAGGATAGAAAACTTATTGCCCTGGCTGATGTGGCTCACTGGATTGAGCGCCGGCCTGTGAACCAAAGGGTCGCTGGTTTGATTCCTAGTCAGGGCACATGCCTGGGTTGCAGGCCAGGTCCCCAGTTGGGGGTGCCCAAGTGCAACCACACATTGATGTTTTTCTGCCTCTTTCTCCTTCCCTACCCCTCTGTCTAAAAATAAATAAATAAAATCTTTTTAAAAAATTATTTATTTAGAGATAAATGACAATGAAAGTCTTACATTTCAGAATGAAGTCTTACCGCATATGACGACACTGACTAAAAGTTAAACTGACTGACAATCAATGAAATAAACATTCAATTTCATGTAGAAGAAAAGGAACAATAACTTAAATTCAAAGGAATGAAATCATTGTAAACAGAAAAGAATTACATAGAAAGGCAAAGAAGAGCAGGCTTTACTAACAAACTAAAACTTATATTTTAAAACTTAAAAGAATGACACAATAAGCCAAACCCTGTTAAATATAATCAAGATAAAAAGGATAAAGACCAGAGTTTAACAGAATAAGAAGGAGAAAGAGGAGGAGGAAAGGGAGGAGGAGGAGGGAGAGGAGGGAGGGGGGAGAGAAAGGAGAGGAGAGGGAGCGGGGAGGGAGAGAGGGAGGGGTAGGAGGTGGAGGGGAAGAAAAAGAAGAAGGAGAAAAAGAAGAAGAAAACCCACAGTCGGAGTGAGAAAGAAGATACAACAAAAGATTTGGGGCAGATGTTTTTTTTCAAAATAAAATTCAATAAAATCTTTATAAAAATAATTTTTTAAATAAAAAATGGGTCAAAAGGAAGGTAATTCCCACATTCCAGAGCATAGAAACATGTACAATATCTTCAACTTTCATTTTAAAGACCCTTTGGAATACAATCCTATCACCAAAACTCAGCGGAGTCAGCAACCACACATACACATGCACAAACACAAAGCCAAAGTATTGAAAGAACATTGTATCATAGCCCATGTAATTTATTTCAGGATACAGGATATAGATCATTTGCCTACTGGCTCCGGGATGCATTCCTACTCTGTTCTGATCTGCTTTGCATCCGGGCCATCCCTTTCAACTCTTCCAAAGCTTTTGTAACTAGCTCCCCACTTTAAAGTCTCACTTTGGAACTAGCAGGCATGGAATCCATTTCCCTGACTCTGCCCTGACGACACAAAAAGAATGCTTTAATCAGGAAATCGCTATCCATTCACTTGTTAACTAACTACAGGGCTAAGACGTTAAGAGAGGCTGAAAAAAGTTGACAAAATTTAACATTTCTTGTGATGAAATTAAAAAACACTCAGAAATGAGGCCTAAAGAAGGGAAACTAAGGGTAGAACTGTAAATTGGTTTAATATGGTACGAGTGTTTTCTGCAGTAGTACAAATTTACACTCTCACCAGCAATGAATGAGATGTCCGATTCCTTACAGTCTCGGTAGTAGAATATATTATCAAACTTAGAGATCTGGATTACTATAATAGGGAAAGAAATATAAGTGCAGTTTGAGTTGCATTTCCTTATTAACGTTGAGACTGACATCTTGTCATGTGTTGATAAGGCTTTTTTGTAAACTGCTGCTAATATATTCCTTTTTTCTATTGATTTATGAGAGTTTTTTATATATGCTCTCTGCCTGTTATATAAGTTAAAAATATATTTTCCCTGTTGGCTATTTGTCTTTTTACTTTACTTGTATCCTTTTTAACCATACACATCTTTTATTTTTATGCAAGTTTATCAATCTTTTCTGTTATAGTTTCTGAATTTTGAGTTATGGTTAGAAAGATTTTCTCACTCCATTTTCAAGCAATTACGGTACTCTATATTTTCTCCTAGAAAATTCATAGTCTTTATTTTCACATTTAATTTTTTAAAATGTATCCTCCTGAAAAATGTAAAGTATGGGTCCAATTTTATTTTTTCCCAGGTGACCACAACATCTTATGCTGAAGAACCTAGCCATACACACTGGTTTGTGATAACATTTTTGCCTTATTTCCTACGTTTCATATGTATTTGTTGTTTATTTCTAGACTGTTCTATTTCTCTTTCTCATCTATTTTCTTTCATTACTGAGAGTGTATAATACATTTTTATGATTTTGCATTGCTACTCAAGTCTAGGCTTGAATATCCCTATGGAAAAAAAGAAGCTGAAGCCCGGAAGATACTTCCCTCTTATACAAAGGGCGACTTCTCACCAAAACAGAATTATATTCTGGAGGGTGAGGCCCTTCTAGCACAGGCTTCCACTGTTAGGTGAGTGTTCTAGGAACCCATCTGTATCAGTGTGCCAGCTGGCGTTGTTGTGAGAGGATGCGTTTGGCTTTAGTGACTCTTTTTTGAAGACTCTTTCAATTCCTCTGTCCATTTCATGATGGGTGATTTACAAATGCACCTGCCCACACAGCACTGAGTGTTCAGCAGTTTTTGACCCAAAATGGCTTGACCCCTGTGCCCCACCCTTCTATTCACCCGATCTTACCCAGAGTGATTTTTTTTTCTTTGTTTCCCCAGATGAAAAAAAATTCCTCAAAGGGAAATGTTCTTGCCAATGTGGAAGAGGTGAAATGAAAAACAGCAAAAAGCACTAAAAGGCATCAAAACTGACAAGTTCAAAACCTGTTTTGAGCAGTGGGAAAAATGTCTCAATAGATGTATTGCATCAGATGGAGAGTACTGTGAAGGTGACTGAAGTTTAAACATGTAAGAATAAATACACATTTTTTCATAAATAAATCCTGGTCCTCCCTCATACTCTGGTTGTAGAGAGGTTTCTTTCCTCTTCTTTAAAGACCAAAAACATTGTTAGATATAATCTAACATTGGCATTGACTATTCCGGCATGGGGTATGTCTTGAAATATATACACACGCTTTTATTTTTGAAAATCTTTTCTGAATTACATTTTTAACATGTGCTCCATTCTATTGTTCTTGATTTTTTGAGACTCTAATTATATAGAATGTTGCCTTTCTTTGCCTTACATTTTATTTAGAATATTTCCCCTTTGTTTTTGTAACTTTTATATTTTGACTCTTACTCTTGGTCTAGCCTTTCAGTCTCTGCCTTTAGTTACTGCAACACCTGCTTTTCTTTTGGTTCTTTACTGTTTCGTGTCTGTGTCTCTACTGGATATTTTTATTCTTTTGGGGTTTTTTTCCTAAGTTCTGCCAATCATGTTTCAACTCTCCCTATGTTTTCACCATCTCTTTGAGTTATTGTGTTTCTGCTTTGTAGTATTTTCTAGCGGGGGGAGGTTTTCTGCCTCTTTTTAAGTTTTCTTTTTTTTTCTTTATGGTAAAATCCCATGGCAATACTTTCTAGTGAGAGCGTCTCAGGGTAAGAGTGCCGTCCTTCCCGCCTGCTTCGCGGCGGTGCCTGTGAATCCACGCCAGGACAACTCCTGTTCCTAAACGCCAGCCCTGCCTTGTGCCAGCATTTGCTTAGACCTGCCGTCTCATTCCAGCTGAACTTTCTCCCCCATGTACACACGCCTCCATCTCCTTGTGATGCGTTCCAGCTTCTGCCACTTTTATTATATGCAAATGGTGCTGGCTTATTATTTCAGAGTGACCCTTCCTCTCACTTACAGGAAATACGTTTTCCCTTACTGTTTTTTGTTTGTTTATTTGTTTGTTTTTCCTGAGGTCTGCCACCATTGGATCAACTCACATTTTACTTCCTCCAACTTGACTTCAGGTCCACTTCACTCTGGTGATTCCTGCACTAATTTTGTTTACTTTTGATAACTTCTGTGCATTTAATGTAATATATTATAGCATAGTACGCTATATAATAATATTCTGTCTCTTAGTTTTGGTGAAGGTGGACTTTACAGAAGTATTATTATTACTTACTATTATTATTCATCTTCTGCTTTTCTATAGTACCCATGACATAAATCAGTGCATCGGGCTGTGGCATCCGTACAGGAGGTTAGTTGGGACGCTGGAGCCAACCTACATGTGTGAGCTATGTGATCTTCAGTAAGTTACTAATGCTCTCTCTGACCCAGCTTCCCCCTTGGTAAAAAATATGCAAGTAACACTATGTACCTCATTGAGGCCTCTGATAGTACATGTAGGTAACATAACCCACAAGAGCTAGCTTAAGCCGAGGTGGACCCAGTGCTCATAGTTGTCACTCCCAGGTGCTAGTACCTGCATCCACACATTTGCTGTGGCTTTGGGGGCAGTGTATTCTTTCCTACTCCGTGACTTCGGTCCTGGCCGTTTGACTTGCTCTGGCAAATAAGAAGTCAGTGACCGGACTTAACCAGAGGCTTAGAATATGATTACACATATACAGGTCCTTTGTTTGGCCTCTGCCCCTTACATGAGAACACTTGCCAGGTAACCAAGTTCTTTTCCACCTGAGCTCCAAGGTGAAGCTTCCCCAAACCACATTTACAGCCTGGCGCTCCCCTAGCCAACTGGCACCTGAAGCAGCATCCCCATCATCCAACGGAGGGAAAGAGAGAAAATACAAATTTCTAAGATTTTAGCTCCTTAGCCACAAACATCACATGTGGTATGTCGGGACCTGAGATGGGTAATCTTAGTCTACCTTTCCCATTGCTAAATTGTATGCATTTTAAGATAAAATTTGAAGATCCATGGCCCATTAGAAGAATGTTCATGTTTCAAGAGTCAGATTCATGACTGACTTGAAGTAATTTAGAAACTATAGTCAATTAGTTCTGGTTTATGTTTAAAGATCAATGCACTTTCATAATTCTGAAGACTCAAAAATGAAACATAATGACACATTTTAAAAAAATCCTCTGAGATAAAGTGTGAAAGCAGAAGATAAAAATCAACCCCAAAGTATCTTTGAGTTCTTCGTTCATTCTGTCAACACCACAAAAAAGGCTGCAGTGATATTTGGGAAAGAATCGATAACGTGAAGCAATGGGTAACTTCCTTAGAACAGCCAGCTGACTATTGCTTAACTTGTCAACTATTTCCTTCTCTCAGTCTTTGGGAGATTAGGAAAGTATACATGGAAAACATTTTGTACCCTACAGTGATTTAGTAGAAGTAGTCAAGTGAGTAAAAATGTCATATAAAAAGATAAATTTCATTCAACAAACTGCCAAATTCTATGGGTTGCAATGTTTAGAAAATGGCAGGTTTCCTTAAGGAAACCATTAAGTAGTTGTGAATCCGAAATTTAGAATTGTAACTACACGGTTTTCCCACATCCTGTACTATTGTGCCTGCAAAAGACAGGCAAAGTTTTTACATAGGCAGGGAAGACTGCCTCAGCGCCCACACGGGCAATGCCCACACGGGCATTGTTAATTGTCAGTATCATCGGTCTGGAATAAAAAAGAACAATGTGTTTGGCAGAGATTCAAAATAGAAAAGCATGCTCAAATTTTAGGAAGATTGCTACAACATGAATATAGAATAAATAGGCTGTATCTTATTTTGAAAGACCAGTGACCAGCCTCAATTCTTAGTCTCTACAAAGCAGAAGTGCCTTGTAGCATTTTCATTATCTGTATAAAAGCCAAAAGCTTAGAAGTGCTCACTGAGTTGGGATCAGATCCTGCTATCACACAGTGTCTGGGAACTCCACTGGCATCCAACAGAAGTTTCACATTTGCAACAATGGTGGGTTCAAGACAATGGGGAGAGTATAATGCACTTCCTCTGAAAAGCACATGGCCTCTTAGTCAGGACTCACTAAAGGTTATATGTTTGCTGCTGCTCTCTGCCGTCCTTGACCAGTAACAATTTAAAAAATCCGAATGCACCGTCCCTTGGGACTCCTTTGTCAAGGGGGCTTTGTAAGTGTAAACGGTTGTTGGTACAACCTCTATTTGACTTCTGACTATCACCTCTGGTTCCAAGTGGAACAAGTTTTGCTGCCTTTGCAGAGTCTTAGCAGTCCTCCTGTTTCCTTGGGGAGTCCATATTCCATCTGGCAAGACCATCATTGTAATTTGTCAAAGTACGAATTGTGCAATAAAAGCACGTGTTCTAAAGAAAGGGAGAGTATTGTCTGCTTGCTTCCTAGCAAGAAACACATTCAAAAGCCTTCAGCAAGCGAATGATCAGCTGGACGCTGACAGTGGTTTGGGGTAAATCTGAGCTTACATTTTATACTGTTGGAGGGTCCATTATGGGACTTAATGCAAGAGATGCGGTCCGTGAAGTTACCTTAGTGAAGATGCTAGAAGATTGTCTTAACACAGGTTGGAAGTCAGCACTGATAAAATAAGGGTCAAGGCGCCTGATGCATCATTAATTTGACCCTTTTCTTTGTAGTAACCACCACAAAGGAGAGGCAAGTAACAGCAGCTCAGCATGCCGAATAAACACGGCTCCACGCAGTTGGCAGAATCCACCAGGATGACCCATTTCCAAAAAAATGGGGCTGTTGATCTCTTTGTTGGAGTTGAGTATTTTCATGGGGAGACAATAGGAGCTGAGGAAGGCCCAGGGAGCAAGCCTCTGCCACTGACACCACTGTGCTGTCAACTTCAGTGACAGATGAGCCCAGATGTAGTCCTGGTTCCACCACTTTCAGAACCTTGGGGCCTTGGCAAGCTATGCATCCTCCCAAAAGCTGCATCTTCTCATTGGTGGATGCTCTGTGTCCTGTAGGGACGTTGCACACCTCAACATGCAGCAGCCAGCTTGCACGCAATATATGTTAGTGAGTGTTAGATTCCTTGACATCCCTTGAAAGCACTGGAGGTCGTTTGTAATGAAAATAACTATACAATAGAAAGCAGAGGAGGAAATAACAATATCAGAAATAGAGTAACAAGAAAGTTTCTGCCAGCAAAGGCAAAGCAAAGGGGGATAAATGTCTCGCCCCTCTGCGCCTGTGGGGCAAGACAGCATCACTGCCTCAGCCACCCAGCTGCCTGACGCGCTGCTGAGAGACTCCAGCCAGCTGACCTGCGTCCTCGCCTCTTGGCTCTTGGCTGTTGCCACTGCCACTCCAGCCACGGGGGCAGCTGCATGGTGCCTGGCCCTTACCACTTCTGTACATATCAAAAGATAAAGTCGCCCAGGATCGGTGTGGTAGAACGAACGTGTCATTTTGTTTCTCTTACAGCGTTTAAAAGAAAACACATGTCTACGTAAAGGGAAAGGTGTTACTCCTTCCTTTGCATACATAGCCTTAAAAAAAACAAACAGGAATTCCTTCAGGAAAATTTCAATGTAATTTTCAGAGTAGGTCTGACATCTAACCATAGAGAATCCTCAGTCTCTTTTTATATAACTCTTCAAAACTTAAACTTTAGGATTCACGGTTCCGTTTCTGGCCCATTCTCGCCTTTCAGTGACTGAATGAAAACATGCAGTCTCTCAACTGATGATTATAACTCTGCTCTAAGATGATACCCAGGTCCCTATATGTGTGTAGAGAGGGTTTCTCTGCAGGCTGAAAAGGAGGAAAGGGTTCATAGATGCCCCATGGGTTCTAGAATTCAGTAACTTCACTGCCACAATTCCGCTAACAGGTTGCTTTCTGTATAGCGCTCGCCCCTATCCACAGTGAACAGACTGTTCTTGCTCACTGACTATCTATTTATATTATTCCATACAAAGATGACACATTAAATTAAGTGGTTATAGAGGAGAATAGCAGAAGTTTATATCACAAAACAGTCATGTCATGTTCAGGATGCATAAGACAGACCACAACCAATGATTAGGTTCCAAGTCAAGAAACAATAGATTTCTTATCTCCCCCCCGTGCATTAGTCAGCTTGGTCTGCCACAGCAGAATATCATAGCAGAGGGGCTTAGACAACAGAAACTTGGGTTCTCACAGTTCTGGAGTCTGGGAAGCCTAAGATCAAGATGCCACTGAGTAGGTTCCTGGTGAGAACCCACTTCCTGGCTGGCTTGCAGAATGCCACCTTCTTGTGTCTTCACAGGGTTGGGAGGGCTTGTGTAAAAGAAGAGGAAAGAAAGAAGAGGGGTGGGGAGAGCCCTCTGGTGTCTCCTCTGGTAAGTGCTCTGATCCTATGGGGTCAGGGCCCCACCCTCAGGGCCTTCTTTAACCTTCATTACCTCCTGTTAGAATCCATCTCCAGAGATAGTCACACTGGAGCTCGAGACGTGTGAATGTGTGGGGGGAGGGGGGTGCACAATTCAGCCCACAGCACTCCCTGATCCCAAATACAAAACTTCCCCACTGGGTCTAAGCCCCTGCCATGATAGGTAGGGAGGCCCACTGAATATCACCCCACAGGCAGTAAGGGAAAGTTAGAGGAACCACAGCCAGCCCAGCAGCTCCTCACAGGAAGCTAAAGTGTCAGCCAGGCAAGATCAGGTAGTACCCAAAATAAAATGCCCAGCTTATGGCATCCACCATAGTGGAGAACTCCAGGGACACTGGAAATACACGTTTTCAGTTAAGTTACAATGTATAATGGAAGACTGAGGCTCCTGAAAGAGGCACTGGGGGAGGGGCAAGAGCTGGATATAGGAAACAATGCAGATCTAACAGATAAGATACAAAGTGAGTCCAATGGATTCCCAAACCAGGCCATATCCTCAGCTAGAACTGCGCACATTTTTCTAATTTAGAGACACTCAGGGCACCAGATGCAAGCAGGTCACTGTTTTCATTGTCAAAATAAACACCAGCACCAAAAGGCAAGTCTACAGAATCACCCTTAAAACATTTCAGGTAAATAAGAAGAGCATATGCATTTAAGGCAAAAAAAACCCTCCTGACTTTTCAGTTGGAGGGGACAGTATACTTATGGGGCAAAGGACACTACCCTTCATTAGAAATGTATGAGAAATGCGTGAGAAACCGGATGATCCGATCCAAGTGCCTTTATTTGATGCTGCGCTTATAGGAGGGCTGAGTTGAATCGACTGCAGCCTCTGGGGGAGGCAGGAATGGGGTTTTTAAAAGAAAAAGCATAGGGGTTTCTAAGGGAATAGGGGAGGGGTTAGTCTCTCGTCCTTCCAGGTGGGTGCCTCAGGGTTTCAGGATGTGAGCTGGGACAATGGGTCAGGCAAAGGGCCGGGCTGTTCCCAGTATAGGAGGGTCTGACCACAGGACATTGCGGCTGGTGCCGGATGTCTATGGTGCACAGTGGGAGTTTCGATTAAGCCTCAGGCTATCAAGCAACTCGGGATAATAGAGTCTTGGGCAGTCCATCGGGAAACTGGCCTGGCAGGGTCAAGAGCAGCACTCAGGCAGGCTCAGGAGCACGCTGGCGGTCTGGGAACCTGGCCTGACCCTTCCACCCTTCCCATAGTTGGTGCAAAATAGTTGTGAACTTCATTCAATGTAAATAAATACCCTGGATGTGAACAGTTGAAAGCAATAACAAAGCATATTCAGTTTGGCAAAAAAATTTCCACAGCCTCGACGACATTTTGATGATGTACGGTAGCATTTAACTTTTACCAAATTAGAAGCATCCCAAGAGAGAGCCTAATTTCTAAGAAAAATAAAAATTATAAAAATAAAACATTTCCATCCTTTCAATTCCCTCTTTGCCATCTTAATAGTTTAATAAATGCATATTTATGGAAATAATTAAATCCCTTTCAAAATTTCTGGATAGCACGTTTCTTCCTCATTCATTTCGTTCCCTCGAGTATTCTGTGTTCATTTTTAATGTTGTTCTCTTTTATACAAATATCAGTGGAGAACTTTTACACTGAGACTCTGCCTCAAATTTGTCAGTGCCATCTCTGAAAGTTAAAACTGCCACCTTTGGTGATTAATCAAATTTGCTCTAAATGGGATTAATTCGGGTGGCATAGAAGAAAGATTGCCGGGGTGCAAGTCTCTCTTCTTATCTGTCCCCAGGTCTTTTTTTCCCTCTTGCTGAATTGAAAATGAAGCTGAGCTATAATCTTGTGTGGCAGATACTGGATCCTGCCTTTGATAAACATCTAAAATGCTAATGAATGTGGGTTGCAGTTCTGAAAGAGCAAGCACAGGATTTGACAAGAATCTGGAGGGTAAAAAAACGAAGAACTTTCTGACTTAAAAGAACTCTTTTTGTTCACATGCGGTATTGTTTCCTGGAGAGAAAAAAAAAAGATTGCTCCCCAGAAAAAACAGAAAAAGATTCTGCTACATCAAAATGCGGAAGCGTGAAAAACTGATGAGCTTTCAGATTGTCCTCTTTTGCATGCAAATCATACAGAAGTTCTCATTAGCATAAATGCATGAGCAACTCTAAATGCTTTTAATTTCCAATCTCAGCCAGCAGAGAAGTAATTTGTCACTGTCAGGGTGAAAATCTAAAAAGGAAAAAAAAAAAGGAGAGAGAAGGACTCCATGCTAAATTGGAATCATATAAATTTTTGATTTGCTAATTGACTGATGCTGCCTTGAAGGTGTGAATAATTCAATGTACAGTCAGAAATAAAAGCATAATGTCCCTCTACCAAAGGTACATTAGTATGCCATACAGGAGGACATACCTGACCATGTCTTTTTCACAGATACCCCCTTTAGTCAAATTATAAGTCTTCTGAAAGCAACTGCACTCAGACAAACTCATAAAAGTCCCTCTCATATACCCTGAGCTTTGAAAGGAAGAGACATCAGGACTGAGGAAACAGAACTCAGCAATTTTTTAACTGTGAACATCCCAGCAGGTTACAACCAAGGCTTCATGTAGGTCCCTAGATTGGTAGCTCACTAATGCAATCATAAAAAGAGAAAGTACCAAATAAAAATCTCAGCTCTTCTCCTGCTAACTTTCAATCTTCACTTTTCTTTAATCAACCACTCTAAATGTCAGCCGCTAAATGTATATATTGCAAAAATGCCTCATTAGTGCTGGCATGATATGGATATTTCAAAAGCTAAGCTACTCCCCATGATTTTTATCATGTATTTCTATAATATTAATATGCTCACCTTGAAATGTTTTAATTTGCATCACCTGAAAGTTAGTTTATAAATATTTTAGAAAATATGGCTTGATTCAAAGTCAAAAGGAATAAATATGACTAAAGTTCCAACTTACCAGAACAATATTTTATTTAGTACTCTTTATTTTATTTATTAATAATCATAAAGCAGGAAGATTGAGGAAGCGTGCTATATCCGTGCTCAAGCACTTTTATTACAAAAAGTGAACCCCGATGCTAAGAAAAAAATGCCAGCACCCTGCGAGAATGGAAAATAGAACTTAACTTTAGACTAATAATCTTGATGAGAAATTACGCAGGGCGCACGTGCCAACATTCAAGTAAATTCATTTGAATTATTTTTCTGTTTTAGGATAAGGTCCCTAGCCTTAATTAAGGTCCCATTCAAAGGTCTATAAGAGGTATTGAGCTATTGGAAACTGGCCTGCACACACTGACAAACACGCCTAGAAAGTTAAAGATACAGAACCAAGTCCTACAAACACAATTCAGCAAATACTGAATAATATTTTTTTAAAAAGACAAGAAAGACATCCGATCTTCTCTTAACCGTATTTATTGATGGTCAGGCCTCACGCTAGACTCTGACCCCCAAATCCTGCCTCTAAAAGTTTGTTTTCAACACCCAGATTCTAGGTTTGTTTGGAAGTTTCAAGGAGAGCAACTTGGTATCACATAATGCAAATATAAGACTCATATAATATGTGTTATGGGCTGTTAAGTTTTTAAATATACTTTCACTTATTGCCCTTTCTTGATTCCTTGTCTTTGCTTCTGGGAAGAAGAAATAAGAAGAATGAAACTGAGTAATTCTTAACTTTTGAATGTATGGGTCAAGTCTCAAGAATCTGAACATCAAAAAATCTTTAGCCCTTTACATCATAACATTTACATTAAAAATATATCATCAGTTAAAGCTAGGTTTTTGTTTTGTTTTGTTTTGCCTACAAACCAAATAGAATAACTGGAAGCCCAGAAGGGAAGAGAGAGCCAGAGAAGGAGCAGAGTGAGAGGCTGAATCTGAAGGTACAAACGGACAATGGCAGGACCCGATAGATAAATACGACTTTGACCCACAACCTCCAGCAACCTGCTCAGGAAACTAACCCCTTATCTACAAGAAACCACCCAGGAAGCCAACCTGTGTATCAGTCAGACTTGCAGGAAGCCATATTGCTATCTTTTGTAAAAACCCAGGAAGCTGAACAAAAGTCTATAGTATTGGCTCAAAACGGCCAGGACTTGTTTAAGAACAGACAGTCTCCCTAATTTTTGTACTCTCTTCCAACTCAGGACCAGCCAGAGAAAGCCAAATATGTACCCTGAACTGATGACATGGATGCCTGTCTCCCTGGTGCCAGCAGCCCCCCTCCGCAGGGCACCCCTGAGCCGTCCCTTTCCTCCATTGAAACCCCCACCACCACCACGCTGCCTGCCTGTGCATCTCTGCCAGGTGCAAGCAATGGTGGCCGCCTCTTGCTACAGCGAGCTCAGAAGAAATAGCCTTTACTTTTCTCATTTGGTTGGCCTTTACTGATTTCTACTACAAAGAGGGTATCTACCCCTTCCTGAAAGTGGTGCCATTGAAAAAGCTGCAGGTCAGGTTGTTGGATCCAAGAGCTTTCCTCCTATTGGTTCCCAGAGGTAAAAAAAAAAAAAAGAAAGAAAGAAAGAAAAAAAAGAAAAACCCACATACTTTACAGAGTCAACCCAGAAAGGGGGAAGACCAGAAAAACATCAACCACAAGCATTTATTGAGCACATTGTAAGAGGCCCTGAAGGATTAATAATTTCCATCCTGGCCCTCAGACGACCTTAGCCCCACTCTTCCTCTTGATAAAACCCGAATGGCCCGGCCAACTGAGGCTCGTCCAAAGGAGCAACTCCTCACCCCACCCCCAAGGACCCTTTTCAAGCCTCTAGTCCCACGACCAGCTGAACTTCAGCTGACCTCGCTTTGCTAAAGTTCTGTAAAAATTCCACCCTACTTGGCCAGGCAGAACGTCCCCTCCGTGCCTCCTCTTGCTGCAACATTGTGAATGAAGGTTCGTGCTTCCGCGCTCTGCTGGGCTTTCCCGTGCAGTGGGGCTTTCCGCGCTCGGCACGTTCTCTTTAATCTAATACTCATAACAACCCTCAAGGTGGGTGCTGTGACTAACGCCTTTTTATGGAAGGGGAAACTCTGGAGTAAGAATTTTACTTGGTGGTCATTTCCAGGACAGCCGGTGTGCAAAGAATTCACAGAACATCATACGATTCTGAGGGGAGGGGTCTTAACCCCATCACTGCTGACATTTGGGGTGGATAATTATTTGTTGTAAGGGGGCCAAGAACTAGAAAGGAGAAGAGGATTAGCATTTCCTTTTTATATCCTTTTAAATTTTTACTTCAGTTCTACTTTTCAAAACATGCGTTTATGAGTTTTGTAATTTGAAAAGCTTTGTCGAGGAAGGAAACTTTCAAGAGACAAGAAAGATCACCTTTGTTTTCTCAACAGCCACATCACATTACTGTTTTATATTGAGCTCATGATTAATTAAACTTTATAAGCCTCCTTTTCCATACATCGCTTTGTCTCCTCCATCTTGTACTCATAAAATTGATTTTTCAAGCAAAATTCAGAGGCTTATATTTAATCTGTGATGAATTTCCCATTCTCTGTGTTGGTTTTTCATTGCAAACTGGAAACTGTCTCATTTGGACTCTTTCATCCAACTTCCAAGCTATCTCTCCCAGCTATTCGTCATCTGCCATCGTGGTCCCTGCATTTCAAGACTAAAATAGCACTCCTGCGGACAGAGCTGGGAGCTCTGGATTACTTCACTGGAAACCTCCTGTCCAGAAGTGGTAAGATATTCATCATGAGCATTGTTCTAAATGGTTTCACCAGCCCACTGTCTCTGGACCTGACCATAACACCTGTGGGTCCTTAGCACCCTGGGACTGGTGAACTCTGGAGTTGGGCGCAGTTGGCATGGCCATAGGGCGCACCTTCGATGGCCCAGCTCACAATCTGCTAAGCATATATAACCCACCAGAATCAGCCAGTGCCATAGGTGATTCTGTCTGGAGAGGGGAAAAAAACTGAACCTAGAAAGGTCTTACCTAAAACCAAATGTGGGAGAATGATGAGATAACACCCACATGTTAAACAGGGCTCTCTTTTCTACTTGGTGTCTGGTACAAAGAGTACTAGTGGGGATTTGTATGGGTGAGCAAACAGTTAAGATTTGGGAAAGCGGGAAGAGTCATTCAGTATGACCCTAATTTTGAAAATCAAGCTTTTTATCCTCTCCAGTCTTCTGGAAACACGCCATTCCCTGTGGTTCCTCAAAGATCGCCAGCAGAGAGCATGTGGTCACAGAAGCAGATTCCCTCAGGAGCCCGTAATGTGAATTTTGGCCCCGAGCTTCCATATTCTTCTGCCGGCACCTTGCTTCTCCATCCCTCCCCTTTGCTCTTCCCACCTTGTTAAATCCTCATTTTTAGGAACCAGAGAAGCCTGTCACCTAACATTTCCTTTCTTCACACCACGTGAGGTCTCCAATAACTCACATGCATGGCCCCCACGTGGTGCACGGAACACTGGATGTACTGATACCCCATCAAATTTCCACTGAAGAATGAAGTCCTTGGATGCAGCGACTGAGAAGGACCATTTCCCCTTCACTCAGCCCGGCATGGCACGCAGTAGACACTCAGAAAACATTTGGTGAATGGATGAATGAACAAATAGAGGAAGCAATTTTCATACATTTAAAACAGGTGTTTTACGACTTCTTTAATTCCTTAGGCTTTGATTTCTTTCAAAATATTTGCTCTAAAATACCTTCCCCTTTGGAACACGATTTTCCTTGACGGAACAGCAGAATGCAGCTGAGGCACCGTGCTTCCCCTCCGTCATCTGTTAGCATCGGGCCATCTGCTCCAGGCAGAGGGCCTCTCCATTTCTTTCTTGCTCCAAACGTAGTTTGAAAGGGTCTTTTTGTTGTCGGGCATTTTTTTGCAAGCCTCAGCTCATTCCAGGCATCACCCTCCAGAAATCATGTTAATAAATTTGCACCATTCATCATTATTCCGGTTGAACTCCTGCACATCCTGTGCGTGTCCTTTTCCGAAGTGAGCTCATCTCCTAGCTCCTGAGCCATCATGCACTTGTCTGGACACTTCCCCTCGCCTTTTTCATCAGGATCCTTCACAATTGTGCCGTTAGAATTTCATGTATTGAAAACCTGAGCTTTATTTTCTTATATATGATCTCGAGCCATAAAATACTCATGTTTTTAATAAGTACTTAAAATAAGTTCCCGAAAAATCTGTGACCAATATTGTTGATCTTTTAGTCATTAATTTTTTCTCCCATTTTATGCTATTTCTGCTTCCTAGTCTGTTCTTTTTCTGTTTGTCCAAATTGAAGAATCATTGTGAAGCCAAAGATACATGAATTATAATCTACTTTGACTACTTAAAAGGTGTTTTATTGAGCAATTTTTTGCTCTCTGAGTGACTCAGTTTCCCCACCTGTAAAATGGAGATGACAATTGGACCTATTCAAGTGGCACCTTACCTCATACAATTAGCTTCTATTATGCAACAACTGTTTATCACAGAGCTTCTCAACCAGAGTAGTTCATTTTATTTTATTTTCCCCTGGGAGATATTTGGCAATGTCTTGAGACATTCCTGATTTTCACGACTAGGGGGAAGAGGGGGAGGGGGTTTGCTGCCGACCTCTAGTGGATGGAAGAATGCTGCTAAACTCTCCACAACAAAGAACCACCCATCCAAAATGTCGATAGTGCTGGGGTTGATAGCCTCTGGGGATGCACACCCTATGAAGACGAGAGTCACATAGGTCGTAATCATTACTATAGCCCCGGCACCGCACACAGCGCATACACATGGTGGGCACGTAGTGAATGTGGAATTAGTGCTAAACGACGTTCTGCAGGCTGCCTGAATTCCAGTCGCTGGAAGGGAGTTATAAATGGTTACCAAAAAATCATAGAATGAAGCATTCATTCATCAACCACCAGTCAGTACCCTGCGAATAGAAAGGTCGGCCCAAGATAGGAACGAAGAGAAGCCACTAGGTGTTCTCAAACACATTCACCCGGGGGTGAAAGTTTACCGTCAGCTCGCTGGCTGGCTGGGGTGGGAGAGGGCAGAGAGCCCCAGGGTGCCGGGTCCTCCACGCTCTGTCGTGTAAAGACTGGGCTGGCCAAAAGTCCTTTTTTTTTTTTTCTGTAAAATAAAAGACACATTTTTTTTTTATTTTGACCAATAACCTTATTGATTTGGATATCTAGAAAATGTGTGTGTGCATAACAGAGCTGCTGGCCCAGCACTACAGAATTGTCTGTTTTGAAAGTCACATGACATCCTGGCCCAAATGAAATAGACTCTGTAGAAAGTCTACAGAGCCTATGGAGAGTCCACATTCCAGCTACAGATGTAAGATTTAAGTCGTATTCAATAACCCGCAACGCATCAAAAACCATTTCTATGGAAGTAGGAGGGAGACATCTTTTAAATTCACATTTCAGCAGAGTCAATAGCAAATTTGAATTGGAAAGCAGAAATTGATAATAAGAAATATCAGTATGCTTATTTACGCTGTTTTTTTTTAAATGGTGATTATAAAAGTTTCATTCAGTTTCCTAAGAGAAAGATTTTAATACTCCTTAAACAAATTCCCTGTGGGTAAATAATTCAGGAGTAAAGCTCAGAAAAGATAAATTTTCATCATTGGAGGAATATGTGCCATATTAGTCATCAGGAAAATTAGAGTAATTAACATGGGTAAAATCCAAATGTATTTAGATTAAATGAACTGACACTTTTTCTTTGGATAACTGAAAGACTTGTTTCACACCGCCTGGACTGCTATTTTTAACAATGGCTATGTTACAAACTCGAGCATTATCTCTGCATGATGTTGCAGAAGTGAGGGGAACCAGATTTTCTAAAGTAATTGTGATGATAGAAATGTGTTAGCCTCAGAAGCTACTGAGGTGGTCCATTCTATCCTAGTACAGTGGGGGAAAAAACAAAAACAAAAAAACAATGGCTATAACATCCTTCCCTTCTATGAAATACAACTAAACCACAGTAATAGGCATAATACATATGTTATAATGAGTCTGGGTTTAAGTGCATCACTGGGAAATCATTTGAATGGAGGAAAAGAGAATTTTGTATAATAAGAGAACTTCAGCTTTATTGTGTTAGATTGTGTCAGATTCTCTACTTTGCAAAAGCCTCAGAGTCTTAGTTCAATAGCCTATTATAATAATGCACATCAAAAATATTTTCCTAAATTTGGAGAGTGGAATCTGTTTTGCAGAACAAGGAGAGAAAGAGATTTTCCAATACAATTAGAACATACTGTATATAGAGAAATTATTTTGGGGATGACCCCTTGTAATTGCACCAGTTTTAATTTATAGTAGCCATTTATTATTTCCACTGCTTTGTTTTCAGATGAAAGTTTTATGCTCCACAGAAATTCAGTGCAATGAGGCGGGCCTAGTATTATTTTTTGTTGTGCTGTGTTACATCCAATCTTTTTTATTTATGCTAAGCAATTGTTTTAGATGATTCTTAGTTTTCCTTCAATACTATGGCTCACTCTTGCAGAAATGTATGCAAATTTTTATTTTGTAAAAAATAGAAGGCAAAATCATGCATTATGCTGCTCTTGCAAAAAAGAAATCATTAACTCTTGCCAAAAGCAACGCAGTTGATCTCTCGCCATGCTATTGTGTATGATTACTAATTTTCTATTAAGCATTGTCTTATGATAAGCAAAACAGTCCTTCAGGATGCCAAAAGGCTGACAATTCTTTGATAACTCAGCAAGACTACCTCTAACTACTTCCCAAAAGGGTCTTTTCAAGGAAACCACATCTATGGCTTTTCAGAAATGCCAGGGATATATGCATACCTCAGGCAAATGTAATTGTAACATTAATTAAACGATCCTCTCATTTGCTTATTAATTATAGAATCATAGAATGATGGGGCTGAAATGACCTTGAGAGACCAACAGAGCCAGCAGTGACATGCTCTGCAGGGACCACATATAAACTATCCTTGATCCACAGAAAACTATTTTCTTTTTAAAATCTTAGCAAGGAAATTGTGTTCACAAGCTCCTTTCATGATCTAGTCCAGGGATGAACTCACGTAGCATGAGGAAATCCTTCCAACATACCCTTGAGTTGCCATTTCAGAATAGCTGGAGACACACCTGGCAGCCGCCCTGTAGGTCAGCCAGTGTTGCTTGCTTTCCCTCAGAAGGTATGTATCCCCTGTCCAGGCTCAATATCGCTCACTGCTTCTAACTTAAAACCACTGCCTTCTTTTCCTAGCTTTGCAGTTGTCACTGACATTTTCCTTTATTTCTGAAACTTATACTTGAAAAATGTAAAAATGTGACCAATACAAAATGAAAGAATAACCTCCAACCAAACCCACTCTGGGCCAAATTATGCAGCAAAAGACATTTGCCCTGATGGCCCTCTCTGCCCACCACGAGCAGCAGAAGAGGGCCGCTCTACACAACAGTTCCATTTCAGAGAAAGAGAGAAAATGGGGGCAGGAAAAAAATGTTAAATTGTAAATGGCCACAAACTTAAGTTATGTGAATGTCCTAAAAATACATATTGACGGTCAGAAAAAACCCAAAAAGGAAAACTCAAAGAAAATCATGCCTACCCATATAATAGTTCTAACTGTGAAACACCAAAGATGGAAGAGGAGGAGGAATAAGAAGAAAGGAGGAGGAGGAAGAACAGAAGGAGGAGGAAAAGGAAGGGATGTCATACATTTAGTAAAATTACAATGCGGATAATTGCAGGTTTCTCCTAGAAACCATGGCGGGCAGGCAGAGTGGAATGGTAGTTTTCAAGTACTGATTTTTAAAAAACTGTTAATACAAAATTCTATGCCAAGTGAAAAATTTCTTTAGGAATGAAGATGAAATGAAGAAATTTTAAGACAAAGAAACACCAACAAAATATGTCACCAACAGAACTTCAATACAAGAAATGTTTAACATATTTTTCCAAGCTAAAGAGAAATGTTTCCAATGAAAATTTTGGACCTTCTGGAAAAAAACAAAAAGCTTTAGAAATGGTAAATATCCAGGTAAATATTTGTTCTCAAGTTTTATAAAATACTTATGACTTTAAAATAAAAAGTATAACATTGTCTTGTCGGGTTTTCAATATATGTAGTTGGAATGTATATGACTATATAGATGAATATTTATATGGTATATTAAGTATTAAAAAGATTTATGCAATTGCAAGATCTCAAATTTTATGTAAAATGATACACTATAAACTATAAGTGGCCTGTGAAAAGGTAGGGATATATATTGTTGTCCCTAGGAAAAAAAGTATTTTAAAAACTGCAGTAAGATACAGCGAGGATGATATAGGGTGATATATAAGATACATATGCTAAGACATATTCTAATAAACCAAGAACAGCAGGAATAGAAAGAGGAGAATACAAAATAAACAAAATAATAGAGGAGACAAGAGAAAAATAATAATAAAGTGGATGACATAAATCCAAATATATAATTAATTATAATAAATGTTAATAATATAAATAATCTAATTAAAAGTCAGATATTGTCACAGTGGATAAGAAACAAACAAAACCACCCTAAAATGCTTCCTCTAAGAGATGCATTTTAAATAGGAAAGCACAGATATATTTTAAAAAAATGGGTAGAACATTATACAAACAGCAAGCAAATGAAAATTGGAAGGGCAGTATTCACACTACATAAAACAGGCTTTAAGATGAAGAGTATTACCAGATATAAGAACAGATATTTCATAGTGGAATAATTCTTCAGGATGACATAATAATCATAAATATGTTTATACCTAACAAAAAACTAATACACAAGTAGGGAGAAATGACAAAATTAAAGGCAAGATTAGACAATTCCACAATCACAGTAAGAGATTTTAACATCTATATCATAGTAATTGATGAAATATTTAGGAAAAAAATAGCAAAAACAGAAAATTTAAACAACCAAATCAACCACAGGATCTAATTAACTTTTATCCAATGCCATATCCAACAACACCAGAATAGAAACTTTTCAAGTACACGTCATTTTTACCAAATCATAAAATACTCAGTAAATTTTAAAGGATTGAGATGATACAGTGCATGTTCACTGAACACAATGGAATTAAGTGAGAAATCAATAATCTCAAATGTTTTGAAAGCAAAAACCATGCTCCTAAAAATTTCATGGTGGAAGATGAAATCTGAGTATATGTTAAACTGAGTAACAAAAATACCACATACGAAAATATGTGGGATGCTACCAAAACAATGTTCCAGGAAAACATATTGCTTTAAATGTTCATATTGGGGGGGGAAAGACAACCAAAATCAGTAACCTAAGATTCTTAAAAAAAAAAAAAAAGCTTAGAAAAAAGGAAGGTGGTGGACAAAAGTCAAAATAATAAAATAATAAAGATAAGATTAACAGCAATATAACAAAAATAGGCAAGAGTAAATTAAAAAGAAAAAAAAAACGTTAATTCCTGAAAAGTTCAACAAAATTGACAAATCCTGGAGCAGATCAAGAAACGAAGAGAGAGGCTACAGCGCATCAGGCCTTCGCGGGCCCTGCAGCCACGTGGGCCTCACTCCCAGGCGCCTGGAGCACGGCCGGGCTCGGTGGAGCACCCTGAATCCTCACCACTCGGGAGGGCGGCACCCCGAGCCAAGTCCGAGACCTCTCTGACCACACAGGGCCCATTGCCCACGCCTCGCACCAAGGGCCTGCTACTCTAGTAATAAATCATCATTAGTCAGGGTGGCTCCAGCACCTGAGCCTCCAGCCTTCGAAAAGGAACCACCCAAAGAGAAAGACTTCGGAAACCCGGTTTCGGAGGGATCCTCACGATAACTTTATTTCGAGCTGGGAATCCACCGTTCTTCATGAAACTTAACGAACCTGTAATGGCTTCGATGAATACCTTGATGCGTGGCTTTTACTGGCTATTTACATGCAACACAAGAGAAGGAAAAGGGTCTCTACGAAGCTACTGACAGTCAGGGGCACAGTTATATGAGGAGGAGAACATCTGGGTGAGATTGACAGTGCTGCCGTAGGGGTGGAGCTGTATTAAGGGCTCCGGAATCGTCCGATGATAGGCTTTATAAATGCCCGAGATCATGCTTCTCGTGTCCTTGCAACCAAACCACTATGGTAAGTTTTGGGTTTTCAAAGCTGCAGCCATCATCTCATTCTTTTTCCACAGAAAGCTTCTCAATGCATTTTTTAAATTAAAGCCTCTTATAAAAGTGCCATGAGAATGGAAGTAATTTTGGTAATATATATATATGTACCTAAAAATAAAAAATATAAAAATATAAACATGAAAAATGTATAAAATAAAAATCTATATAATAAAAGTAGCCAATGTTGTTAAATTTGCACGGGTATTTTTAATTATTTTAAGGTGAATCATGCATTTGCAATTGTTGTGAGGGTTTAGTTGTTTTGCTATGTCAAAGGAAATGGGTATAGAATCTATATTTGTGAAGAAATAGAAATAATTGTGAATTATTGTAAAGCCTGAAGTCAATGTTAAAGACAGACAGTTTATTCAGAGTCACAGATGGTTCACATATTTTGGTTTTCCATCTTAGCTACTTTTGGTCCAGAATGTTATTTTAATTGAAAAGATACTCATGCTCAACTACTAAAACCAAAATTAAATGAGAGAATTACCCAAAGTGAGTGATTGGAGTTTTCTTTAAAAAGAAAGTATGATGTTTTTATTTGACTACAACTGTTACTTATTTTAGTTTTTGTAAATTGTTACAATAATATAATAAACATAAGACAAAAAACAAAAGGAGAGAGAACAAAAATTACTAATATCAGGTATAAAAAAATTATCATTTCACATCTTATTAAAAAGATCAAAATGTTAATGTCAATAAATTTGACAACTTAGGTGAAATTGACAGATACCTTGGAAGAATACTATTTATAAAAATGACAAAAAAAAAAACAGGAAATCTGATTACTCCTATATCATTTAAAGAAATTGAATTTTTATTAAAAAAATTTCAGCAACAACAAAAAGAGGCAAAAATAGTTTTACTGGAGAACCCTAGAAAACATTCAGAAAAAAATTATGCCAACTTTATACATTTTCAAAAAACAAAAAGAAGGAACACTGAGAAACTCATGTTCTAGAATTATAAACCTAACATGTTACAAATTTATATGCTTTCAGAACATAGACACAAGTATCCTTTATAAAATATTAGCAAATAGAATCCAACAATATATTAAAAATGTAACACATTATTACCAAATATGATTTATCTCAGGAATTCAAGGCTGGTTAAATATTTTTTAATTAAATATATTTTACCATATTAAAATAACATAGGGAAGAATTTATACCATTGTTCCAGTAGAGGAACAACAAGCAGGTGACAATTCAACACACATTCCAATTAAAATATTTATCAAACTGGGAATAGAAAGGTACTTTGTCAATCTGATCTAAACAACAACAACAAAGCTAACATCATACTTAGTGGCAAAAATATTGAACATTCCCCACTGAAATCATTAACAAGGCACGAATGTTCATATTTATCACTTCTATTCAACATTATAATTAAAGTCTTAGTAAGGCAAGAAACGGAAATATAAGGCATAACAATTAGAAAAAAGAGAGCAAAACCTTCTGTTTGAAAAAAAATTCCATGAATTTACAAAACCCTTATATACCTAAGGGAAGAAAGATAATATTTAATGGGTTAGAAAACCTAATAGCACAAAGATGTTAGTTTTAACTAAACCGATCTGCAAATTTTCACACTATTTCAATCAACGCTTTATTTTTGTAGAAATCGTCAAGCTAATTTTAAAACATATGGACATAAAAGGAACTAGAATAGCCCAGGAAATTGTTTAAAAGAAGAACAAAATTGTAAAACTTATCTGATCAAATGAAGGAGTTTTTTTACAAAGCTACAATAATCAGGACAGTTTGGGGTTGGTAAACAGATAAATGTAGAGATAATAAAATGCAAAAAAAGTCCATAATTATACCCATATGTATACTGTCAATTAATTTTTGGTAAAGGAGCCGAGGAGATTGAATTGGCGAATGAGAGTCTTTTTTATTAAATGGTGCTGGAACACCTAGGAAATTCATATTTGAAAAATGAACGTTGAAATTTGCTTCCCAAAATGCAGAAAAAAAATATTCAAAATAGGTTATTGACTTAAGTATAAAACCAAATAATATGAGACTTCTACAAAAAATACCAGAAAAGATCTTTGTGACCTTGGAATTAGAAAAATTTCTTAGGTTATGAAATTCACAATCCCTTCAAATTTTAAAAAATTTAACTTCATCAAAATTAAAGGCTTTTAATCTTTGAAGGAATGACACTATCACGAAAACCAAAAGAAGAACAATAGTTTGGGAAAAAATATTTAGAGAACACATAAAACAAAGGACTTACATTTAGAAACTACATGCAAAGAGCACTTATATTCAATACTAAGTCAAACCCCCAGTTAAAAAATGAGCAAATGATGTGAAAAAAGAACCTGCAAAGCAACGGGAATGGCCAAGAAACACATGAAAAAAATATTGAACATCATTAGTCATCAGGGAAATTTAAATTAGAATCAAAGTGTTCTACCACCCTGCTCCCATTCTATGCCTACAACTAAAACCGTTGGCAAAAACATGCAAAGTGAAGGCAGGAGACGAATTGCAAGTTGCCCAATTTAAAGATGTTTTTTATATAGAAAAGAAGTTTTTTATATGGAAATTATCCTTCACTTAAGTTGGAAAACACCTGTAAACTACCTTGTCCTAAACAAACAAAAAAAAGTTCCAGTATAACCAAGAGCAAAAATATATATACCAAAGAGTATGAAAACAATAACCAAAACAAATCATTGTAAATAGGAGGCATTCTAACCATGCTCATCATGCAAAGAAAATAAAGCCACATGGCTGAAACATTCCCATCCGCGGTTTACTGTTTTGGCTCAGCTTTTCCTTGGAAGATCCATTTAGTCTCTGTTTCTAACAGGAGCATTGCAACCGTGACTCATTTTGCAATTAGCATTCTCAGTGTGAGTGTGGTAAAGCTAACAGATTTGGCATCATTTTCCTGTAAGGAAAAGAAATCTCTGACAAAAACAGCACTTCTATTTAGCGTACAGATGTCAACTTGATTAAACTGAAAACATTCTCCTCCCTTTTCACATTTTTGTGGGCAATACTTTAGCTCTAATAAATGACCTGTTTTATACTTGCAACCAGACAATTAAATGTACCAAAAACCTGTAATTAAATAAAAATTACAATGATGAATGCCAGCTCCCTTTGGTTCTTTTAAAAATAATTTTCAAAATTTTCTTTTTGCCTCACAGATATACAGAATTGTTTATATAGATAAAATACATTGATATGAAAAGTTATAACTTATATTAATGAAGACAATGGGTCTCCTGAGCAAACAGAGGCCAAAGATCAAGCAACTTGAAATTTATTTTAATTTGTATTGTTCTGGAACAGGCAGAAAAAAGGTTTTCTCATTTCCATATCAGTTAAGATTCAGTATTCACTGGCCAGACAAACAAATTACTTTATATTGATATGCTAATGAAGTCCTTAGTGCATATGACTCACACCTACTGTGGTATATAAATTTTGTTAATGAAGAGGGCAGAAAAAGCTTAAAGACTGAGAATATGGTAACAAAAATATTTTGACAGTGAGCATGACATAGTGTTACCATAGGTAATTAACTAGTTATTAATAAGAAAGAGAGCAAAGGGAATTGGACATTGAGTTTAAAAACTGAGAAGCCTTTTTTCTTAACCAGGAAGCTACAGCTTAGCGCACTCCAGGGGATCGTAGTGCTGCTCCACCCGTGGGGATTGACACTCCTCACTTCTCTCCTGTGATGTGTGCTGCGGAATTGTTGGAGGGTATAGGGCAGGAGCTTGACCACAGAAGCCTGTCAGTCTAACTGGGGGGTAGACTATCACAAGCCCATGAAAGCTTGGGAAGTTGGTTATTATGAAAAAGCTCCTTGTTATAACTCCAAGTCTCTTTCTCTCTCTCTCAGTGACCCGGGCTCACCCTCTTCGCTCACATGTTCTCTCCTCGTAACCATGTGGCCTTCATGGACTCTAAACACTCTAATGCAGGCTCCAGGCAGGAGCCCGGAGACAGCAGCACAGCCAGGAACACAAACCAAGCTAGCCAGACGGGGCCTGAGATCACTTAGCACACTGCGTGGGCTCCAAAGGACTAAGCTTTAATGTGGCATAGAAACTCTGGACACTAGCCTTGATTTTGGCCTTGAAGGCACAGTTGGACTTTTTCCATGGTGGGACAGAGGGAGATGGCAGGTAGGGACCGGAAGGGTGCTCTTTTGATTTTTCATCGAGCACCCAAATAAATGTTACCACCAGTTCTCACCCTCTTCCACTTCCACCGGCAGTAACAGCATTTGTAGCATGTGGATTCGAGGCTGTTAGCTGCTAGCTCTCCTGCCTCTGACGACATCTACTGAGAACCACCATGGACCTCCCAGATACGGCTTCGGGATGTTTTAATCTGACCTTGTCACCTGAGTAAATGTGGCGCTACAGGAATGGCAGGAATGAAGTCAAAGCAAAGGGGGCACCAGGCGGTGAGAGTGGCTGTGGTGACGCGGGCCTAAGGTGGTGGCGCAGACACAGAGTGGACAAGAATGTGAAAGGGGCTCATATCCTCCAAGTCTAGAACTGGCACGGATCTAAGAGTAACACCAAAGAAAAGAGGACAAAGAAAAAACAGCAAACAGTTGGCCTATCAATGCAGCCTAAGCCCCACCCTACACAGCCTGAGATGAATGCTCAAGTCCAGCTTTAAACATAGCAATGAGTCAAGGACAAAGCACGATACAGAAAATGCATTCTGTAGAGTGCTTGATATCTGGAATTACTTTGCTAGGGCTGCTGTAACAAAGTACCACAAACTGAGTGGCTTAATAACAGAAATCTATTTTCCTACAGCTCTTCAGGCAAGAAGCTGGAGATCAAGGTGCCGGCAGGGCCCCGCTGCCTCTGAAGAACCCAGGGAGGGATGTGTTACAGGCCTGTCTCCCAGCTTCTGGTAGTTCCTCGGTTTGTGGCAGCAGAATTAATCTTCACATGAACTCCCAGCTCCACAGTGCCATGCGAAGACTGGGTGTGTGCCCCAGGTTTGCCCTTTTATAGGGACATGAATGTATTAGCTTAGGGCCCACCCTGATGACCTCATTTTAACTTGATTACCTCTGTAAATCTCCAAATAAGGTCACATTCTGAGGACCTGAGGATCAGAGGTTAGGGCTCCAACCTACTTTATCTAGGGGTCGCAATTCTTCTCCTAAAACTGGTAAGTAGCTAAATCAGCATTCTCACCTGCATGTAACTCTGCAAATGGCCCAATGGGAGGTGGCAGAAATGAAACCTATCATACTCTTTGGTTTTTGTTAAACCAGAGAAAACCTGATGATCTGAACTGCTTGCTCTTCTACCAAAGTCGCCATTCAACTATATTTCACTCTGCATGTTGATGTATATCCATTAGTTTTCCCTTCACCATACATATATGTATAATTCTGTAAGCCTTTGGGTGATACGGACTAATGTGTACCCGTCACTCCCATCCCTAAGGATTAGAAATAAGGCTTCGAGTAGCAGTTTAGGGGATTTTTTTATAACAATAATTAGGATCACCTTTTCCATCTGTTACAGAAAAAGTCCGACAACTAGGAATTTCTATGTAAAAATAATGACAAAGATATACAGCTCTACTAAAATTACGTCATGCCATAAGAATAAAAATAAATACTAAAACGGACAAAATAGGCTCAGCGTAATGGATCAAAGTCAAGAAGGCCACAGAGTCGAATGGCACCGGGCAACTCATGTGTCCAGGCTGCCGTCGTATCCAACAGACTCTGCAAGCAGAATAAAAGTCTCTACGCAACAGGCACGTGGGTGTGTTCACTTATTCTCTCTTGCTCCCAAAAATAAATTTAGAGCCACTTTCTTCTCCAGGAAACTGCTTTTCTTGCACTCTGTTCATCTTTTTGTGAGAGTTCTTTGTTTAAATGTTTATATATGAAACAATACTCTCTAGAATAGCTTTATTTGGTCTGTATCTTAACATACAATGAAAATCAAAATAGCTCAGATAACTGCTTTACCTACCCCAGAACCAAAGGAAAGGCCAACAGACCACTTATTCCTGTAATTCACTTTAGGAAAGAACAAGTGGAGGAAATTTGGGCCTGAGGCAGGCTGTTGCACAGATCCATCATATTTTAAGTCTAATAACTTTTTCAGAAGCACAATAAAAGAATAGCAAACCATTTTCATTTGAATAAAATCTACTTCCACAAAGCACAGATTTACCAAAGTACTTCAAAGGCTATTCACTGAATACCCCGAGGACGGTTTTAAGTTAAATTTGAGAAAGACTTGACTCAATGGTCCATAAAGAAAGGATAAGAGAATTTTATTTACAATGAGAAACATGTTGAAGAAAAGGAAGAATACAATCCCCTTGCTTGTTCCTAGAAAGGTGGTCAGAGCACCAGACTGTCCCACACAATTAGAACTTTCTGAATTTAGATCTTGAGGAGATAAAGGTATAAAAACTTCCCAAATTCCCCACTTGCTCCACAGATTTCTTAAGCGTAAATTAAGTTTTAATACGTTAGGTAACTACAGGCATCCCTCATTTTATTGCACTTTGCTTTATTGTGCTTCACAGATGTTGCATTTTTTACAAATTTGTCTTCAAATTTTACCAATCCACCAGCAAAAAAATATTATGACTCACTTTCTGCAGTAGTCGATTTATTACGGTGATCTGGACCCAAACCTGCAATACCTTCCAGGAATGCCTGTGCTAACTAGTGTTGTCTTTATTGAAGACCTGGGTTGGAACCCATGCTGATCATTCTAAATTGGGCTAGAGGGTTGGAAAGGCGAGCTGATGGAGGGAAATCATCAGTGTTAAAGCAGAGTGCGGCTCAAATGGAACGCGGAGAAGAAATACGGAAAATGGTGGTAGCTGTGGGCCCCTCCCTCTCTAAGCACGGCGAGCCTTATGACATTCTTTCCATGGCATACTTCTAGTTGCTAGAATTTATGAAAGAAGAAAATGTGAGAATTAACACAAGGCAGCTCTCATATGAATAACAACACAAGGTTAAAGAAAAAAATCAATTGACATTATTTCAAGGTCATCAATTCCGTGCAAGAGGGGAAACATGTCACAGGCTGAGCCCATACAGGTTCATTTGTTACAACTAAGGCAGCTGAGGCGAACGTGAGGCTTGTCCAGGTATTCTCCGTCACTTTCCATAAAACACAGGTAAGGACTGGAGAAGCAGAGTTCTTTTCACACAGCACTTCTTTTATTTATAAGAGCTACCATTAGCTTACTCCATACTGCCCCCTTCATGCTTACCTTTCCTGTCTTGAAAATCTCTCCCTGTGCATGGAGAGTCCGTTGGCTTCCACACAACCCCCTCGCTGTTTTTACCACCCCCGTTTTCACATGAGGTGGCCACGTCTGTTGCACCTTAACTCTTCCTTACCCTTTGCAACGAAACCTTTCCTACCGCCCTTTTCTCGGGAGACCTTCACCTTGACTTCTTGGTAGTATTTTATGCTATAGCTCTACTCCTCTTAATTCAGACTTTCTATCCCTTTCCTCTTCTGCTTTTAACATTCCTAGTTCTCCTACTAGGTCTCTGACTATATTCTCTCACTACCTTTTGCTGATATGTCTTCATCCGCTTATTCTTGTAGTATAGATGTTTCTTCCTGTCTTTTATACATGTTTTCCCGATCTCTTCCACAGGACCACAGACTTCTTCGAATTAGTATCTCTGGCTTCTATTACTAAAATTCTTTATTACAACCCCATCTCCACCTAAATAACCTACCAACCCTCAAATTTGCCATGAAAGCAACCATACTTGATTGAACTTCTGCCTTGCCAATATTTCTGTTTAATCTTATATCCCAAAGGATGATTTTTCCCCCCTCAACCGAGAGAGGCCATTTGGCTCTCCACTGTTTTCCCAGATGGACACTCCCCCTTATCAAGCTCAGCTACTTTAGACAAGTTGCTTTACTCATCAATTTATTCAGCAGATATCTGCACATGTACCAGGCAGCGCCGGCATCGAAGTTACAATATTAAACATATCCGTCATGGTCCTTTTCGTCATTTCTTTCTAATTGATTAAAGTCTGGAAGGAGTTTAAAAATGAATAGGAGCTTGTAACTGTGATGTTACAATGCAGGATACGTGTATGACCTTGTTTGAATAATTAGGAGGCCGACCTGATGCGGAGAGCGGGGAGACGTCCCTGAGAGAAGACGACTGAAGGCAGGTACTTGGAGAAAGGCAGGGCTTGGGCTGGCAGGCTGGCTCCCCAAGTCCCTGGAAACACTAACCGTGGCTCAGGGAGCAACCGCTCCTCTGACAGTTGCCGTTAAGATGAGACTGTGAGGCCCTCCCTTCATTTTTTCTTTCAGTTCTCTGAGTCCCACAGCCAACAGGCTATCGTGGTGGTGGTGTCACGGGTCACCTTGACGGGGCCATACAGCTCCCAGCTACGTGGTCAAACATTTTTCTGGGTGTTTCCATGAGGGTGTTTTTGGAGGACACTGACTTGTAAATCGGTAGACTGCGTAAGGCAGATTGCCCTCCCTGGTGTGGGTGGGCCTCACCCCGTCGGTTAAATCGGTTAAAGGGCTGAACGGAACAAAAAGGCTGACAGGCCCCGAGTGAAGGGAATTCTCCCTGACAGCCTTCAGAGTAGAACATTGGATTCCTCTTGCCTGCAGATGGAACTGAAACAAGGGCTCCTCCTGGGTCCAAGTCTGCTGACCTTTGACTGCCAAGGACACATCAGCTCCGTGGTTCTCTGCTGGCCAGCTCCCTCTGTAGATGGTGCAACCTGCCAACTTCCATGGTTATGTGAGCCAGTTCCATGTATATACATGTTCCACTTCTAGGAAGAACCCTGACTAATACAGTTAGAAAGAGTTCTAATAAAATTTTTAATGCAATTTTTCATTCTGTTTTTACGTCAACCTACCGTGTAAACAATAAGAGAATAAGGAAGTGAGTTACTGTATTAGCTCACACTAAGGACATTTTTGAGAAGCATTTTGGTTTTGTTTGGGAAACACACCTTGATGTATTTCTAAAGAAAGTGAGACATATAGCGAAAAGTGAACATACCAAGGCAGCAAGTCATTATGGGTGAACTGCTTTATATGAAAAAAAAAAAGGAGATTATTTTTGCTTCTGGAAGGGCATGGAAGGAAGGAGCTAAGAATGGAGGAGGAGGACAGAGGAGTCAATGGTATGAGGGGGTGGGGCCTGGGCACCACAAGAGATGCAGACTCTGGTCTGATCGCTGAAAAGATGTTAAGAACCGGATGTCCCGAGTCCACTACTTAGCAGTGGACAGACCCGAAGGCGTTCCCTCCTCTTTTCAACAGAGCCCTATTTTGTTCCCATACCTGCTAGCCCTGCATTGTTATGGGCAACTTCCAAGACTCAGAATTGTCGATAATTAGCCAATCATTGTAATTGCTTTTTTTTGTTTCTGACTAAATGTAGGTATGGTATGTGTCAGAACCACAGCTCTTGAGAAACTACTTAATGCCCTTAAAAAATGCTTAACACAGGAGTCTCCCCTCTTCCTACCTAAACACTGTTTGGGCTTTGACAGACTCAATTTTTAAAAAAATCAGCAATCCTCAATCTCCCCTACCATAGGATTTCTTATGTGAGAAAAGAATTTCTTTTTGTTTTTCATTTTCATCCAGGTTTTCTTGTATTTGCAGCCAAAGGCAATGGAAGTGAAAGAAAGTTACTTGTCAGTAAATTGGTGAAAGAAATGTGTAAAATTGGTGATAATAAACTTGCTTAATATATTCTAGACTGAAAATTTTATGACTCATAACACAATTTTTCAAGCAATTCTCCCATGTTTTCTATCAGCCCATAATTTGTTGATATATTTAAATATCCATTAGATAATAAAACTGCAAGATACTTATTATATATGTTTTTAATGTCCCTGAAAAGTAAATAATGAATAGTATAAAAGCCATTTTACATTGGCAACTTTATAATATTCTGTATATTGCTAGCTAATAAAATCTGTATAAGGACATGAAACTTGTCTTAACTCATTTTATTCCTAAAATTGGGAATTCTGGGACATGTTACTGAGTGTTTAAGCATTCTGATTTGATTATCTTATACCTCTAAGTAGTACTTCTTGTTTCTCAAAATTAGAAGTAGAGTATTTTTCACATCCTATTAGCAATGCATATTTCCAATCTTCACTGGGTCTTACAAAGTCATAATAATTAGAAAGACAACAACATCACTGCATTCTAGATACTGACCTTGATATTCTTACCATATTTCATCTCAACCTCATGCCTTCCGGTTACTCAGATGAGAGTCCAAGATTTAGATTTACAGTAACTAGTTTCAGCTCCTAAAGATATAATGCAGGTATATCTGTGTGAAAAGTCATGAGTTACTAACACAGATAATAAATTAATTTTAAAGCCTCATAAAGCCAACATAATGAGAGTTTTCTTCCAAATTGTTTTGTAAGAGAACTGTAGGGTTTCTTTTTCTTTTGAGAACTGTAAGTTTTTTAATATATTTTAGAATAAAAAGTATTAAGAAAAACCACATATAACCTGCTTTCTAAACATTTTTACTAACATTGATTTCTTTGTGGGATAAATTTACAACCAGGATATGAGGTCTGTCTGGAGAAAGTCCAGCCATTATTAATGTGATGAGAATGGTTTGTGTGACATCATGTAACCTGGCAGGTGAAGAGAGTGAACTATATTATGCATGTGTGAACAATGACAACTTCACTGTACTAGTCAGTGGGGATGGTAGATGCTGTTGAGTGAGCACGTGCACTGTGTGGCAATCACATTCAAAATGACTGAATGAATAGAGCAACCAATCTGCATCAAATTTTGCATTAAGCCTGAACAGGCTCTGTGGAAACTGTGATTCAGAAGCCTGCAACTATGGGCAACTGGTGATTGGCAGCTTCATCATGACAATGCACCCGCTCATGCATCACGTCTCCTGCAGAGATTTTTTTTGGTGAAACACCAAATCACTCAGGTGACTCTGACCCACTACAGCCCAGATTTGGTGCCCTGCAACTTCTGGCTTTTCCCAAAACTAAAATCACCTTTGAAAAGGAAGAGATTTCAGACCATCAGTGAGACTCAGGAAAATACGACAGGGCAGCTGATGGCTATTGGGAGAACTGTGTGAGGACCCAAGGTGCCTACTTTGAAGGGGAGTGAGGTGTCATTTCTTATGTTTCTTGTATTTTGTATCTTCTTCAATGAATGTCTCCATTTTTCATAGTACATGCTGGATATCTTCTGCACGGACATCATATTTCCAAAGTTTATTTCACAACTAAGATAGAAAAATACTACTGAGAAATAACTTTGTTATATTTGTCATTATAAAACATTATCTAATTATTCTGCATATCAGAAAATTCTGTGACATTCAAATTTGGTGTTTGTAGAAGATTACTTGGGTATTTGATCTCTTCTCAATTCACAATAGTTTTTCAACATTTTATTTGAAATCTCTGAAGACTCATCTGAAATTCTCAAAAACTTAGAGGACACTTACATGAAAAGAATAAGCACCTCTCAGCTATTGTGAATTCTTAAGAAGACATAGTGTGAGCTGTTTGATGAAAAGGAAACCTATAGTCCTCCACTGAGATTTTCCTCTAATTATCCATTGATGTGATGAAACTGAACTCCATAGGAACATACTTATTGCAAAGTCTACAGCTCTTAGATAGAAGAGTCACGAACTATATGTGTTGAGAAATGTAAATGTTAAAGTACAAAGTACAAATGGTCTCTTCGTTTCTGTTTATAGCAATACCTATTCTATTCATCTGATTCAACATAATTTCCATGTTAAATGCATTGAATTCAAAGTTAAAATTAAGGAGTTCCCAATTCTTATATCCAATACTTTTAATAAAAGGAGCAGTGCATTTTAATAGAAACAGAAAAACTGGCATTGGCATTGAACTGTCAAAAAAGAAAAAAAAAAGCAATGAAACTGGTTTGATACTAGCTGCTTTTAGGACGTGCATGCTGGTTATTAGAGATTAGTATTTCCTTGCATATGTTCTCACAATAAATCCATATACTTACTTTGAATGTGAAATCTTGCCCATATTTAACCACCCACAAAAATGTTATAAGAAACCACAAAATATAATGTATGAATTCACAAAAGTAGACTTAAAAAGAGGGAGAAAACAGAAAAATTGATAATATCAAAGTAGTTGATGAGAGACTAGAAAACTAACATGTATATTTTGAAACATGTCTTAGGACCACAAACTTTCAACTCTCCTCCTTCACAGAAATTCAATAAAGTAACAGTAAAATGCATTAAAAAATTATAAAACTGTAAGAACCAAGAGAACAAAAGAATACACACAGTCAATAAAACTATCATATGGAGGGTGAAAAGTAGATGACTTAGTAAAATCTAGGAATCTATAACCTAAGCGTTTACAAAATAGAATATCAGTACGAAGTTTGCCAGCACACCCCACAGGAACCTGCGAAAGCTCAGGACGTGGAAGAACCAGGCAGGACTTGCACAAGGTAAAGATGATGTCATCCTGCTAAAACAGGGGCATTAGTTAAAAGGGCACCTATGGAAGAGTTAGGCCCCAAGTACCTTCTCATCCTACACAGACAGACATTGCCCTTTGTCCTCACGTGCACATAGGAACACAGGAAAATAAAATTAATTCGGTGAAGAAATCAAATCTGAGCGGAACAGATTCCTATGTACCAGGCGCTGCAATGAGCAGGGGTAAGGAGTGGAGAGCAAAATAAGAGGACTAAGGGATATTCTGTATATGAGACAGTAAAAACTTAATCCCTCTCTCTCACACTGCTCCCAGAAATAAGACAATAAGAAAGAGCACTTGGGAGTTGAAAATATATTGAAAACAAAATTTTAATAGTAAGATAAAAATAAAATTTTCGAATCTGCCATTAAGGAAAACAAAAAAGCATATGTGGACCATAAGATAGAAAAGCTGGGAATCTGACCAAAGAATCCAGATTTTCATTGGTAGAGTTCTAAGAATAAACAGCAGAGAAAATGCAAGGAAAGAAACTGTTAAAGAAACAAAACAAGAAAGTTTCCCAGGATTTCAAGATTGGAAGAAGCAAATAAATAAGAAGCTCACACTTAAAACATGTAATAATAAAATTAGAGAGCACTGAAGTAAAAAGAACATATCCTAAAAGTTTCCAGAGAAGCAAAGACAACCAATCAAAAATTTTAAAATTTGCATAAGAATGTTCATAGCATCTCTATTCACAAAAGCAGAGAAACTAGAAATATAGAAACACTCCAAATGTCCATTATGTTCACCACCAATAGTATTAATTCTAGCAAATAAAAAATTGAGCTACTACTACATGCAACAATATAGCTATGTATCAGACACATGATGTTGAGAATAAGGCAAGCACAGAAAATTGTAAACCATAGAATCTCATTTATATTATGTTCAAAACAGGAGTAAGTCAGAATGGCAGTTAGGGTCAGAGGTCAAGAATGATTTACTGTGAAGGACACAGGGAGCTTCCTGGAGTGGTGGGAAATGCTCTGTTACCTTGATTATCGTGGGTGACTCTTTTCCACATGTAAAAATCTTACAATTTCTACATTTAAGATTAGTGTATCATACAGGATATACCTCAATGAACTTTGTTTTAAAAAATGAGCAAAAAATAAAAATGGCATTACATTTCTAGACAGCATTACTGAAAATAAGGTGATTGATTGACTAATAGATTCCAAATTTTGGAGGAAAGCAGTTTCCAACTTAAAAGTCTATACCCATCAAAACTATCAATTGATAGAATATATGAAAGGCTTCATATATTACTTTTCTTTTTTTATTCCTCACCCCAACATATGACTATTGATTTTACAGAGAGAGAGAAAAAAAGAGAGACAGAAACATCAACTAGTTGTCTACTCATACTATCCTGACCTGGGATCAAACCTGCAACCTTTGTATGTGCCAGGAATTGAACCCATAACTTTTTTGTATACAGGAAGATGTTCCAACCAACTGAGCCACCTGGCCAAAGTCATATTTCTCTTCATATACCATCACTTAGAAGAATCAGAAGGAAATGCCTCACAAAAATTAAGTAACGAAGCAAAAGAGAGAAAGGCTCAAGATCCAAGAAATGGGATCAGCTTAGAAGGAAGTTAAGAAATTTCCCCAAAATGGTAGAAAAGTGCGGTGTTAAAATGATAGCTAAGGAACAGGTCCAGGCTAGGCTGTGGGCCTGGTTAGAGTAGGAGGGTGGAGGGAGTAGCCACAGAAAGAAATTAAGAGAGGTTTTTTTCTCATGTGTTGGTCATGGAGCATTGGAAGATAATTGGCAATAGGCAAACAAAAGACTGAGCAAAAAAATGTTTTCATGAGGCAATCATCACGTTCTCTTCCCCACCTCACAGGAAAGAACTTGGAAAGAAAAAAATCATACTCTGGATCAGGAGTGAGAAATATTTAAATAGTCATAATCTATACACTGAACATTGATTTAAAGGAAAAAATGTAACTGCGTTGGTAAGGTAAGCAATGAGAATAAAAACAAAAATAAAAGGACATGTAAAAGGTAAGTTTTGACCTATTAATTATAGACAATCAATAGGTAGTAACTAAAATTAAGGAGTAAAAAGGGTAGTTTAAGCAGACTATTTCAAAATATTAAGATACACAGAAAAATTGGAAGTAGTTGCCTTGGAAGAAACATGCTTAAAACATAGTAAAAAAGAATTGCTGTTTTTGGTTATTGGGCTTTCGGTATTGTTTGCCTCTTAAAATGTTAATATAATAGTTATTAGAAAATAATATAAAAATAAAAAGGTTAAACCAATGTTATAAAAGATGTAAAGAGAGTTTTATTAGATGGCTTTATAGATGAGTCGTGTATAAATTACTTGAACAAATCTCTCTTTTATTATTTGAACTATTTCCACTATTATTTCAACCATGTTATTTGAGTTTTCAATTACAGTAAGAAAAATACAGTAAGCTTTTAAATTTATCCTGATACCAAAACCTTCCAAAGAAAATTATAGAAAATTTTAATTATGAATATACATACAAATTTGAAATAAAATATTAGCAAATTTAATCCAGAATTATATGGTAATAGTGTACTCTAACTAAGGAAGATTTATTCCAAGATGATTCAACACCACCATTTGCTCTTGTTTGCATTTAAAACTTTAAAGAAAGACTAATGTGATTATAACCTCATAAAAAGTGTGTTCAATAAAATTCAACAGTCCATTCTCAATAAAAAAAGAAGCAAAATAAAAGTTAAAGAATGCTTTCTAAACATAATAAAGAATATTTTTCAGTAACTAATAGCAAATATACTAAAACAAGTATAATGGTGAAATAAAAAATCAGAACAGGGACACCCATTAACCAACAGCATTATTTAACATTGTTTTAGGGGTGCTGGCTAATTCAATAGAAGAGGAAAAAAGTTCTATTAACATATGAAAGCTATAGGAAAGAAATCATGATTTGCAGTTAAGACTGTATATCTAGAAAGTGTAAAAAACTCAAATTTGTTAATACTGATGCCATGGTTAATATGGTAGCATTAGAAGGCAGGACTTCACGGGTCTCGTGTTTCTGCATGACTTACAAACTGGGGCACAGACAGCTTTTTTCCAGACTATCTCTTCAAGGATGAGCACATAGCAAACAGCCTTAGAAGATACAGAGGATATCTGTGGAACAGAGAGCAGGTTTGCTTACTATCCAGGAAGATAAAAATAGCATCTCTCTCCAGAGCAAAGTCAAGCAGGTTTGCTTGCTGCTCATTATAAAAATGAGGGCTCCCTAAACTCAGGGTTGCTCCTCTGTGATGCAAACCCACTGTGTGCGCAGCACCTGCCTGAGTCACGCCAGGTCTCCCCTGCGGGACTTGGAGGGAGAGGCAAACTGAAGTGAACAGGAAGCTCATGCCACTTGCTGTGCTGTGAGTAAGTCCTTCACCTCTGACCCCGGAGCTGACGTTGGCTAGACCATCAGTGTCCTCCGTGGTGGTGACACCTGCAAGAAACAAGGACCAGGAGATTAGCCTTCAAGACAGCCAGCAAGGCGTCTGCTTCTCCATGTTTCTGAAGGTGTCTCAGCAAGCCTCAAGCAGCCTGCTCTGTTCACAGAGCGGTGGGTGAAACGGAGAAAGGCGTGGCAGGGAATCTCCAAGTAAAAAGCCAGCAAGCGGCAAGAATCAAACAATTTGTAAAAAGCAGCCCATTTTAGGAAAATAAAAAAACCATCCAAGAAAACACTTTGTAAAGGGTTTAGGACAATTATACTGAAGAGCCTCATCTTTGAGAGACTATTTTTTAAAAATCATAGGCTGACATAGGTCATCATGAGTTTCAGGGTGCTGCCTGGAAGGGCCCAATGTGAAATAAGTTCACCTTCCCCTGTAGAAAGGAAAGAGTAAACGGCCCCTGTTTGCCTTTGACATGTGTATTAGTATTCTATTGCCATTGTAACAAATTACCATACATTTAGTAGCTTAAAATTATAGCTATTTATTACCTCAAGGTTCTGTAGTCAGGAGCTCAGATTGATGTGACCGGTTTCTTCACCCCAGGCTTCGCAAGGACAAAATCAAGGTGTTGATTGGCTAGGTTCTTATTAGGATGCTTGAAGTGAATCTGCTTCCACGCTGACTTGGGTTGTAGGACTGAAGTTCCTGCCTCCTTCCTGGCTGTTGTCTGGAAGTCACTCTTAGCTCCCAGAGACCTCCTTCAGATCTTGCACACAGCCTGCTACATCTCAGAACCAGAAAGAGTATATAGAATCCCTCTCATGCTTGGAATCTCTGTGGCTCGCTCTCTGGTCTACCTTCCTCTTCTACTTTTAAAGGCTCATGTGACTATATTGGGCCCACCTGGAGGATCTAGGCTCCTCCTATCTTAAGGTCAGCCAATCAGGAACCTTAATTCCATCTGCAAAGTGTATTTGAAACAGCACCTACTTAGCATTTGACTGACTAGCCAGGAATGGGAATCCTGGGGGGGAAGGAGGGAGGGGAACGTCATCCGAATTCTATCCAGTATAACATGTCTGTACACAGTGACCCAAACTTTAAAAACTGGAGTGGTAACAACCATTACATTTCTACAAAGTATCACAAATGAGTCACTCAGGACTTCTGTTTCATAAATCATAATCAGAATTGACTCAAAATTGTTCACAATTTTTTTTTTTACTTTTTTATTTGTTGTTCAATTACAGTTGTCCCCACCCCCATTACTCCCCCCTGCCCTACGCACCCCACACCTCCCACATTCAATGCTCCTCCATGTTGTCTGTGTCTTTGGGTCCTTTATACATGTTCCTTGACGGCCCTTCCCCTTGCTCCCTGTTATCCCCCTGCCCCCTCCCCTCTGGTCACTGTCAGTTTGTTCTTTATTTCTATGTCTCTGGTTCTATATTGCTTTTGCTTGTTTGTTTTGTTGATTAGGTTCCACCAACAGGTTTTCAAAGGCCATTGTGAGACAATTATCATAATTTAAAATCCATAGCTGTATCAGTAATTGGGGTGAACAGTGATGAAAATTTTCCAAATATTTCTTTATATATCTATCTATGAGACTCCCTAAAGCTGTCAAATGTGCATATTCAGTCATAATTAGTACCTATTTCTTAGATACTACTTATCTCCAAATTCCCCTTCCATTAGGTTTTGTAAGATAGTTTCCAAGGATTTGATTATGTTCAAAATCTTTATAACACAAACCCAACTATATTTGCAATCCAATTCTGAACAATTAGCGCATAGGGGAGAATGCAGACTCATTTTTCCCTCATGGAATCTTCAGTACAATTACAAACATACATATTAATCATTAAATCAGCAAATATTTATTGACAACCCACAGAGCAAACAGTGCCAATTCTAAGCATTTTAGATTACAAAGTATATAGAAATAGACAGAGAAATTCTGCCATAAGAAAACATTTAGAGGCAGGAAAATATATGATTAACATGAACAGTGTATTCAAATATATCCTGACTTTAAAATGAGTTCAGAAGGGTGTTGGGAAACGTTTGTAGGGGGCTGAGGAAAAACATTTACCAGGAAGAATTTTGGGGGGTAGATAAGTCCGCAAGCACTCTGAGTCGGGTGAATCCTAGCTGCTTTTCATACGACGAAGACTTCTGGAGAAGAGGAGAGCCGTGGAGAGGCAGACAGCCCCAGCTGACTTACAAGTCTATGCGGCTGGCAGGGGAAGGAGGCCCTGGGACGGAAAACTTGCAAGGCTATTATTAGAAGATAGAGTTTGAGTCAGGAGACAGTGGGACTCTCTGATAGAGCTGGAAAAAACAGAGAGATACAATCAAGGCAGCGGGCCTGAAACAGAGGTTAATCACACTGTGCAAAATAACTCCAAAAGACGGATGCTGAAAGCAAGCAAGGAAGAGGATGGAATAATCTAGTAACAATTTGCCAGTGGTCAAGGGGTTCTGTTGTAATGGCAGCAGATGATCTGACGGTTCTATGTGGAAATGGCTAAAGCAGGTGGACTTAGAAAGGTGGAGATGGAATCTGATGCAGGGCTAGAAAAACATCATGATTACCCTGTGGTTTCAGGGATGTTTACTTTGTCAGATGTTCAATAACTTCCTAACTTTGAGATAAGTCCCATTTGTTCACTCAATAGGTCTAACCCCTAAAAGACTTCAGCACTGTGTTGTCCCTATGTATGATTCACACTTTCACGTTAAATAAAAACGACTTTCCATGTATAACTGACACTTTTCATATCTAATTCTCAGGGAGTCAGAGAAGTCTCAAAGTAACTGCTAAACAGATACTGAGAAGGATGCGTAGGAGTTACTGCCTCTTGGAGAAAAGATATAGTCAGATCTAGGTGTTAGAAAAATCCTCCAGGCTGAATAGTGGACATAAATGAGGAAGACTGGACTGGTAACCAGACAATTTATTAAGTAAAATCAAGGAAAAGGGCGACTTGAACTCTGGTAACAGCAGGGAGAATGGGGAGAAGGGATTAAATTGACAGATGGTCAGGGGAGAGATTAAATTTAATGGACTTGATGGTTGGCAGAACATGGGGAAATAGTGAAAAAAAGGGGGGAATTATTAAGAATAAGCCCCAGGTTTCTGGATTTAACTACTGAGGTCAGTTTTGCTGTAGAGAAAGGCTGGCGATAGAATATTGAGTTTCACAAATGTTAAATTTGCAATGCGTGTGCCCCATGCAAGAGGGATTGTCTTAGTTGGCCTTGCAGCGGGCAGGCCACTGAATGGACAAGAATTCCAGAGAGAGGCCCAGGGTCTTGATCATAGAGACTAGGACTGATGCCAAAGGAATGCAGTCACACACATCATGAGCAAGAAGAGATGAGAACCCTGACAGACTCCCAAGGGACTAGTATTTAAATATGCCATCTCTCTTCTGGGCAAGTGAAGCGACAGGAAAGATAATGGATGTTTCAGAGCAGGGTCGCTGGCTTCCTTAGATGGCTTTCCTGCGGTCACTAATATACGAAGCCCAAATTAGTTAATGCATTCATTCAACACCTACTTTTGTTCCAGACACATACAGGACCCTAGGGAACAAACATGCCCCAAACCCCAAAACTAAAGATGACCCTCCAAAGTGTTGCCCTCAAGATCTGTTTGATGAAGCTGTAAATTAATGTCACAGTTGATCCAAAAGCCAAATTTCTCATTGGGACTGATACTCTTAAATGCCATTCTGAGTAAGAGGGCACCTGCATTGTTGGGTATAAAGTGGAAATGTACTTCAAGATATATTTTGTAGATAACTTATCAGGAGGCAGTATTATTTAAAACTAACCATTCTGTGGGTGATTCTTTGTGGCTGAGGGCACTGATTAGTGGCCAGCCAGGCCACTTTGGCTTTTCCATATTCTGTGGTGCTGAGCCGTGAATTCTCAGCCAACGATTTCACCAAAAGGAATTTTCTTTTGGAGAATATCTGAACCTCAAGTATAGGCACTCTACAGTGTACCCTGGGACCAACGGGATTACTACTATAGGTGAGGGAAAATATAAGCCAACTTCTTCATAATTAAGTGCCAATTTATTACCCACATACTTAATATGATGAGCACATGGGTACTATTTCCCTCATAGTAACATCCCAGGCGCACATGGTGCCTTCACAAAACAAGTACACACACCAAACACGTTAGCATGTCCCAGTAATGTGTCAACACCTGCCTCTGTTTTACAGAAAGGAATATTAGACTCTAGGAAAGCGCCACGTGGCCAACTAAATAAATATTTTAAGCACCCAACATATGGCACCCGATAATTTCATTCTCCACAATAACTATATTATTCTAATTTGGGGTATAGATTTTTGCCCATTTTATGTGTTTCTAATTCTTCCTGGCTTCTTTATTCACCTTTTTGTGTTTGCCTTAAATCACTTTTTGAAAATCGTGGGGTATCATAAATAAATTAATAAATAGTCAAGACACATAAATAGATTATGAATTCAAGGCTTCCTGATTCCCCTGGCAATTACAAAGTTTAAATCATATTTAGGTGACAAAAAAAGAAAGCAAAAATATAGATCTGGGACAGATTTTAACACATTCTCAATAAGACACTTATTCATTTCTGCTAATGAAAACAATTCCCCAATTAAAATTAATTTTAATCAAGAAAATAGTCCCCAGTGTTTCCGCTTATAACTCCAAGCCCAGGGGATCCATCTATCTTCTCTCTCTATTCAGAAACACTTAGTGAAATTATTTGTTGAGGCCAGTGAATCTGTAATTTCAAATGAGAAGAAGGGAAGGAGCTAGGGAGGCAGAGGCAAGACAGGGAATTGATGGAAATATGAGCACCCAGCTTCTACCCATCAGTGAAACAAACTACTTACTCATCCAAAATCACTCTTCATATCTATGCCACGTGTCTTGCTATACGCCCTTTCTCATTTCACTGATTTTCAGTATCTAAAATGCTACCACTTTGAGATTGTTGGTGCTAGTTAATAGCTCTTTTTTATAAATGTAAATATTTCTGGGACATTCATCCAACGAATATTGATCGAAACCTACTGCATGCCAGGCACTGTGCTGGTAACTGGCAACAGAGCCGCAAAAACCCAAACAAACAAACAGAAGCTCTTGGGGATAATGGTTCATGATTACTAAAAACTCTTTAAATCGATTTGCATTTCCTTTGCTGGCATGCACGTGAAATTATTTTTCGCTGAGGAATAAGACGACTGTATGCGAAATAAGGTGGGAGATCTGGGTTTCGGGAACGTGACTGTCCTACACCGCTTAGTACTGGGCTAGTTATCAGTGCTTGGCCTCTTAGTTCCAGACTCACCCTTCTCCTAACCTGCGCTGTGCTGAAGACCTGGACTCTCAGCATTTCTCCTTTACAGGGAGCGTGGTGTTACACTTAGTCGGCAGGAGGCACTGAAAGCGCATCCCGGTCTTTGTGCCATATTCATTGTGGTGATTATTGGTGGCGCATCGACGGCATCACGGGTATGTGTGAGACATCTGGCACCGCATCTGGCACTGCTCTGCCTGCAGTCCCTGGTGAGCTCAGGGCTCTGGCCTCCTCCCAGCGGCCCCCTTCCTGCCGCCCTCCCCATGCAAACATCGCCTAGTCCTGGTCTCGTTTCCCCAGCAGCGGTCTAAATTCCTCTGTGTACCCGCCCACCTGCCCCGGATCACCTACACCCGGGACAGTGACAGAGCCCTTGACTTCCCTACACCCCAGAGTTTGCGCCCTCGTTTCCCGGGGCCTGCACCAGCTCTGGCCTGGGCAATCCGTACACAGCGACTGCAGTCCCTCCTTTTCCAACAAGGACTAAACACCAGCCGGGGGAGGGCACGCCCCTTCCAAGTTTGTCCTTTGTTAGGTACTCTCCTTAAGTCCTAGGGTACGTTTTAGAGTTCTCTGTATACCATTACCATTACTCCACTCTCATAGCTTCATAATATTTCATATTAAATTTCTCCTCTTAAATTACTGCGTGGCGTCTGTCTCCTGACTAGACCCAGACGAATACAAAGGGCTTTCGAGACAAGACACCAACATAAAGGCTGATGGTAAAAGAATAAAATAAAAAGATGTCAACAAGAAACTATGTCACCAATCCAAACAGTGTGACCCGAGGTAAGTCCAACCCCAGCAAATAAAAGGAACTATTATTTCACATTATTATTATTATTATTATTATTAGACATTATTTCAATGCTCTAACCATAGCATTCTACATGTTTTCTCTGTGTTGAGTTTAATACAATTTCCATTGCATGGGGGGATTATGTAAGTTATATGTGATAAGGAAGTTCCAGTCTTTCCCACGGTGAAGTGGCAATGAAAAATAGGTCAGAAAACTTAGTCAAGAAATGCTCAGAGATCTGGCTCGGAGCCCAATTAAGATGGAACAAAGATGCATAAACAACCCAGTTAAACTACAGAATCCTTAATTATGTGACTGGAAAGCCAAGGATTTTAAAGTTCAAAGGATATGTGGATGTCTGTCAAGTTCCTGTCAGGAAGGACAACAGGAGAATTTGACAGTGGTCATAGAGAGTGACAGACATAAATAACATCGTGAAGGAAAAGTTAACATAACTGAAGCAAAAAAGAAAGAAATAGGATAGTGTATAATTTTTGTGTGTGTTTGAACATTGTCTTTTGTGCTAAAGAAAGTTGCTGTGAGTGTTTCTTCTTCAAAACGCACACAGATATCGACATCCGATTATTATGTGTGGGTCTGGGAAGTTATAAATAATTACACTTCGGCATGACAGTGGTCCTCAGCTGCCTTGGGTCCTTTGAGTCCTCAGCTGCCTTGGGTCCTTTGAGTCCTCAGCTGCCTTGGGTCCTTTGAGAAAGCCCGCATCCATCAGATTCCCCGAAGGCCCGGGCTGCTCTGACGAGGCTAAAGCTCCCCCGGGCTCCCAGTTACCTGTCAGATTTGCGTTAGCAGGGGTTTGTAGCATTCTCATGAGCTTTATTATTTTTCAATAAATAAATAGATAGTAATGTCAACACTACAATTACTACCTCCTGCAACTGCTTAGTCACCAAGTTCTACGGCAGCCGCCCTCTCTCCATCCTTGGGTCCAACCTCTCTTCATCCATAACCACTGACTTATTGCAGATTCTCATCCTCCAGCTCCCAGCCATTGCCAAGGCCTCCTATAGCATTTCCTTGCCTTCAGCTCCCCTCATAGCCAGAGCTGTCTTACTAAAATTTAAATCCATTTACATCATCCCCAATTTATAGTCTATCAATGAGTCACCAACACCTAGAGGATTAAGCTCAGACTCCTTAACATGTGTCCGAGGCCCTTCAGCCTGCGGTCCTGTCCAGTTTCATCATCACCTCCTGCTGCTGTTTCGGGACCTTTCTGTGGCCACACTGGATGGTCCCACCGCATTTGTTTGTGCATCCTTGCCCGCACACAGGCTCTTCCCTATATGGGATAACCATATAGTTCTGTTTCAAGGCAAGCTAGCAAATGTCATTGTGTCTACTTAATGTTAATCTAGGAAAAGACTGAAAGCTGTGTGGGGTAAGAGCTCATCCAAATAACCATCAAGCAGTTCAGCAGACCCATCCCCTAGGAAGCCACTTAGTGACCATCTGTTGTTACAGGAGCACACCCCACGGGAGCCCCTCTCCTCTACTCCAATTAGCTTTTCACGGCATTCCCTACAACTACAATCAGTGCTCTCCCTGGGAGGGGTTCCAATAAATACAATTTCACCGTCTTTTAATTGCCAAGTAATGCTTTAGCACCCTATATGGAGTGGCACCCTCAAAAGCTGCCCATCTGATCACCTCCTTCATCTACAATGACAAATCCCCACCCATCCTTCAGGATTCAATTAACACACCCTTACGTAGCCCCCAACTCTCTAGCAGAATTAAACAGACATTTTTAAAGTGCATACTATTACCAGTGCTTTGTGATTTGTATTCTTAGCATTTTTCAAATATTGTTTCACTTTTTTCTCACAACAACACTCTACAAGTTATGTGCTATTATCCTTGTCTTATTATAGATAGGAAACCTGTCATGTAGCTAGCAAATGGTAGAACTAAGGTTCAAAGCCCAGCACGCCAGCTCCAGAGTCTGTGTTCTCAGCCTGTTTGCTCGGCTATATGTTTAGTTACTTTTCCACTCTATTGTCAGTGCCTCTTATGATTATTTCTATCATAGCAAGCATCTAATTATATGAGGCCTAGCCAGAAGGTATCCAGATATTTACTGAAGAAGATACAAGATACAAGAAACATTGAGCATAGGACAATGACCTCTCAGCCCCCTTCAAAGTAGTCTCCTTGGGACCACACACAGTTCTACAAATCGCCATCTGCTGCCCGGTTGTATTTTCCTGAATCTGATCAATGGTCTGAAATCTCTTCCCTTTCAAAGGTGATTTTAGTTCTGGGAAAAGCCAGAGTCACAGGGTGCCAAACCTGGGCTGTAGGGGGCTGAGTCACCAGGGTGATTTGACATTTCACATAAAAATTCTGCATGAGACATGGAGCATTATCATGATGAAGCTGCCAAGCATCAGTTTGCCCGTAGCTGCAGCCTTCTGGATCATCCAAACAGTTTCTGTGGAGGAATGTTCAACTTTAAGGCAAAATTTGATGCAGATTTGTCTCCCTACTCACTCAGTTATTTTGAAAGCTGTGGCCAATAGCATCTACTGAGTAGAACAGTGAAGTCGTCACTGTTCAGCCACGCACATTCCAGTCCACTGCTCTTGGGAGACAGGTTACATTAACAATGGTTGGACTTCTTCTGGATAGACCTCATATATTAAGTATTTGCTTACATTTTTATTTCCCCTCTAGATTTTTGAAATCTCTATAAGGTGGGCTCTTCCTATCCATTCGTATATCTCCAAGAACTTGTGTGGGCTCAGCATGTAATGGGTACTCTCTAAATAATTGTTGGATTATTAATTAATCAATTAGACATGACAAGTAAAGCCTGTTTTTGGATCTTTATGTTAAGAACCAAGGAAACACCCTACATATACTAAAGGAGTTACAATTCACATTGGGTAATTGAAAAGACTTGTAATTTGGTGACTTCTGTGCTCAAAGCCAAAGCAAATGACTGAGTTATATTTGCTAACATTAAATTCAATTACCAAGCTGCATGTGCAATAACAGGATATTTTCAAAAGCAACTTTTATAATGAAGTTTATAAAAGCATATTAGCAAAAAATACTTCTGATGGCACCAATCTGATGAAAAAAGTCAAGATGACTTTCTGATAATCACTTTTAAAAGAATTACTACCACACAAGAATAATTAAGGCCAAGCAGAGACGTAAAAACCTTTAGATTCAGGATGTGAAGAAATGTCAGAGTGTGAAACAATTGTTTTAATTTTTTCTCATTTTATGCTTCCAAGTACAATATGAGTTGTTTACCAAAATTAGCTGTAATCACTTACAGAAAAAAGTACAAGCAGATTCACACATAAACCTGTATAGTTGCTTTATTTGCATGTAAACTGTTTTAATGTCTAATTAGAAAGGTAACCATAGAGTAAACAATGTTTAATGTGGTAAAAAATCCCCACCTCCTCCCTTCTTCTGATTTAAGGGAGAGATTAGTAGAAAAGAGCCAGTGGTACAAAGGAAAAAAAAAAACCATACTTTTGTTTGAAAATGTCTTCAGGGTGCATAGGTTCTTTTGAATTGGGGTAAAAAGGGGAAGGGTCGTATAGAGGACCCATGAACAAAGACAACCTGGGGAAAGGATTGAATGTGGGAGGTGGGGGTGGGTAGGGCAGAGGGAGAGTAATGGGGGAATGAGGGACAGTTGCAACTGAACGACAATAAAGAAAAAGAAAACAAAACATCTTCAGAAACTGTATTTCAACCTAGAATTGTGTTGACTGTTTTTAGTTCCTATTCCTTGCATCAGTTATCATTAAGGTTTATGAAATACAATAGAAATGTTATTTTAAACTTAATACATCACTCTGAGATCTTCCCTGTCCCTCTGCCTAAGCTGCTGGTCTTGTGTCTCTCCTAGGACAGGGGTCATGGTCTCAGTCCTCATGCGATTCTCTTGAACAAGGACAAGGACAACTTGCCAACAATAAAGTACATGAAAAGTGTCTTAAATTCACCAGCTGAGCACTCCAGTCAGTTATTTGCTAATTTATCTTTCTTGCTCTAATCACTTTCCATGGGCCCCTCCCCCTTTTCAACCCAGGACAGGTCGGAGACAGGTACCCCGTCTAGACCTGCGTACTCATAGGCATTCCTTATTTAATTTTTTGTGCATCTTTTGCATGAATATAAATACAAGGGACTTGGAAGGATGGAGGGTTGTCCATATGGTGTTGGAGGCAGCCCTAAGTTGGGAGGATCCTTTCTGGAATCACACTGGCATCGAATCTCATTACTTCAGGGCCACATCTATAAATGACACTTGGAAACAAGCCCCATGCACTGTGGTGAAACCTTGGAAGCCTCTTGCTACAGTAACAGCCACCCCCTTGCCTGCTTCTTAGGGCAATGCCCTGCCATAGGGAGTCGCTAAAGACGATGTTGGAGAGATTGTTAGTGTTCTCGACACATTTTTAAGGAGAGACACTGAAGGTGTTCCACTTGTTCTTGGCAAAGCCTAACTCCCAGTCTCAGGTCCAAATATAGAAGTCTAACCCTAATCCTACGTTATATACACCTCATACACCCTTGACCTTGATAAAGATTCTGTGCCAAATGAGTCAATAAAAATAACTCTATGTTATTATTGCTTGTTCTTTTGCCCTCGGACATCCTTTCTCCATAACCATCATGTCTCCGAGTGTACGCAGGTGTACACTCACACACAAATGCGTACGCAGAATATCCATAAAGGAACAGTTTATGTTGGTGATCTTTTTGGTTGCTAAGCTCTTTCTGGTGAAGATCATTCTCAGCATAACCTCGAGTTCAGGAAGCCACGTACATCCAAGGATGGTAGACGCTGCATGGAGCCAGTGTTAAAAGCTAAGTCAATTTATAAGCATCGCCATGCCTGCGTCTTTAACTTCGCCTGTAGCTGTAGGCTAGACTGCATTTCAATCAGTTCGAGTTCAGCTGTCTGTTTTATTACACCCAGGCCAGTAACACTTGGGGGATTTTTAGTCCTTTCAATGACAAATGTATATTCAGCCACTGCTGTGAGCAGCAGCCCACAATGCAGGTCACCAAAGGACAACAAGCTGAGTAGGTATGTCAGAGAAATGCTCAGAAAAATATCTCCGTAGGTGTCTGCAATTGCCACTACCTTCAATCTTTTCAATCTTTTAGAAGCATGTAAGGTTGTTGTTTTCAAGCCTTCTATAAAAAAAAAAAACTGTACCCTTTATTTTAAAATATCTAGATTGCTGAAGACATTTCTAGGAACACTTTATAGAAATTTAACTCATTCAAATAACAAAGCCAAGATTTTTATACTACCTAATGTGGTGGTTGGTTGGGTATGTTTTTTTAAGTACAAATCAAGAGAGTCTATTCACAGATGCCACCCTGAGCTTCTTAGTTCACAAAGCTGAAATAAACGTCCTCAAACGGTACAAGGCAGCAGCCAGCACAACTGAGAGACAAAGAAAAACACCTTCCTGGAGCGAAGAGGCAGATGTGCTGGTTCGGAGCACACACTGGTTGGCCCCGCCAGGTTTTCACCTTGAGGCCGGACAGTGCCCACTGACGTTCCTGAACTGCCCTTATGAAGTTCCCTTGTTATACAAAGGAGATGGGAAATTTTCATCAGGTCTTATCAATCAGCTGAAAACTTTCTCTTCTGCTGACCCGAGATCTGGCTCCATCTGTTATGAAACTGCAATTAATTGGTGCAAGATGCAAATTTGATTTAACTGAAAGCAAGTCTGTGAGATCCAAATTGTTGGCTTCCTCTGCGGTTCTTTGGCCACAAACTTCCACCTCCAAGTCCATCTCGTGAGAGAGCGTCGTGCAACAATAACTTTCCATTTGCTTTCTCCCATTCTTACACCTATGACACCAGGAGTTAATCACTTGACAACTATCAGAACATCAAGAGAATAAATGTTTTTAATGTCTGAAGTCCTTTTGTTAGTAGTTTGTGATGTGCATACTTTTTTCTATTCTATACTATCTCCTGGGTCTAAGAGCCTGAGAAATAAACCAGAGTACGTTTTCCATTAAGGCTTACCTGACGGGCCGCTGGCAACAGCCATGAGACCAGATTTGTCTTAATCAAACTCAGGTGGGGACCAACCTCTTCGGAGAACAATCAAAGATGGTTTGATTTTCTAATATAAAATTCACCGCAGACAGTATGATCATATCTAAATCAATAGTCATTCAATATCACATATGTTCCTAGCAACAAACATTAAAAGGAGGAGGCATTGCGTGTTAATATGTCAGAGTCCAGAATGACTATATATGGAGATGTTGTACGTATGTACACTGTGTATGTTATTCTATGTTTCCCTTTCATGTGCTTTTTGCCAGAACTTGGCAACATTTCAAACAATTAGAGAAAGAAGGTTAGGGCAAAGCGAGGTTTACAGTTGTTTGCATGGAAAAAATACAGTAACTAATAAATAACAATACAAGAATAGACTCCGCGTTCCACGTCTTCACGACCATAAACCTAACTTTGTCCCACCTATATCTTTAGGGAATATTCTTCAACTGTATTTTGTTTGAAGTTACTTGTGACTCGGTGACACAGATTCCCCTTCTTAAAGCCTGTGCAGGGCCTAGTGCCCGAAGCCCCTGCCCCTGCAGAGGACCAGCTCTCCCTGTTCACGTACAGCTGCGCCATTTAGGGTACCTCTGTTTGTGCTCGAGTCAGCTCATTTTATAAAAGAGAGCTGTGGACCTCCTACCTTAAGGGCAGCATTAAGCCCCTGAAAGCTCTTTAACCTCCCCTTTGGGGATGGGTTGCACCCCAAACATGTGGTTATGCATAACATAGTCAAAGGTTAAGATACACTGGTTTTCACGCCATTGCCCCCGACTCCTTCACCAAGGCTTGCCAAAACCACCTCCTCATGTCTCAGAAAATTCCTCTCTCCCTCAGCTATTTCATCATGGAAAAAAAATTCTAATACATTGGTTTGTTCCGTATATTCACGATGAGTATGTCACAACTACCAAAGATGTTGCCTGGTCCATGAAGGTTTTCAACAAATATTATTACAGTGCCCACTCTGCTCATGGAAAACACAGCCCTGAGCAAGATACACAAAGTCTACCTGCTACTGAAGCTGCAGCCACAGGCCCTTTGTCGTTCCTAGTGTTATTAGACTTTCCTTTATTTTCTCTCGATGACATTTGCCAGGAGTTTTCGCCGTGTTGTTGGTCTTTTCACAGGAACACTTTGACCCCCATCACCACTATTCATTGACCTTTTCTTTTCTTTTGCTCATTTTTGGACTTCATTATTTTTTCCCTTTGTTTTCTTGGCATGCACCCTGCTGTTCCTATAACTTCCTGAGTTGCCTGCGTGGTTATTTAATCCCCAGTCTTTCTAATAGACATAGTTGGCAGGTCTACCTTTTGTTCTAAGAGCTGATTAACTTATATTTTACAAGTTTTGATATGTAACAATACTGTTATTTTTTTCTTTTTTGCGTTATTTAGAAGGGCGTGTTTTATGATCTTGTCATTTTGATTTTGATTAGTGGTCAGAGAACATGGTCCTGATGCTGATGCTGTGATATTTGGTGATGCTCTGTTCTGGTCCAGGCAGTGATGTGCTCACGTTTGCTCCCGGGATGTCTGCAAGTACAAGGTTCTCTATGTCTCTTAGGTGAAGCTTGCTCATCGTTTTTGTTTCAACTTATACGGCCTTATTGATTTTGTACCTTAACTTGTTAAAACATCCCAGGTACATGTATTCCAGTCTGATTGTGGATTTACAAATTTGTCCTGGAAATTCTGCAATTTTATATCATAAAAGCAATTTCAGAACTGTGATACTTTTGCACAAGAATTAATTCTCTTACTATATGTAAAGAGTCATCATTATCTCTAACCAAGCTTTTGCCTTAAAGTCTGTTCTATTCTGATAAAAACATAGGTAATACACTTTCTCTGGTTAGTGTTTTCCCTGCATGGATATCCTAGCCACTTCTGTTCTCATTCTTCGTAATGATGTTTTAAATGCACTACTTGTAAACAGCCTATCTGTGACTTTTTGAGAGAATCTCTCTGTTCTAACTGGAAAATTTTGTCTACTCACATTCACTGATTATTACTAATACAGTAAGGGATATGAGTGGCTAAAGAACATAAATTTTGTATAACAATGTGGAAATAATTTGCGCAGTAAAGGAGAAAAATAGGAGACAAGGGGAGGGTAAGGTGAAAAGGTAAAACAAGTTTGCTGACTGCCTCATATTGTCCATTGCAATGGTTTAAAAGTGTGGTGGCTGCAGCAGTAATGAAGTTCCTTATTGCTCAGATTCTCATCTTTTATATAATTCATGGCTAAAAGAAACCAGGGTCCTTGAAGAAATGGCTGAGTGCAGATTTGAGTAAAGAAGATACAATATCTTGGAATATCTTGTTCTGCCAAAAAAAGCAAGAACATTTTTAATATTAATGGAATTTATCAAAAGGACAAGGAAGCCAACTTAAAGGGCCTCTTGTATGGCCAGAATTATGTCAGTTGGATCATCAAACAAATATTAATGGTTGTAGTTGATTGAACCACTTGGCATCTATGAAAATCCATGTGTCTATAAAGACACTAAAGAAAGATAAAGCCAAAAAATCATTTTTTATCAGCCAAGGCTACTCTTAAAACAAATCTTTACTCTGAAAAAATGTTAAATAAAGGGAAGAAAATAAGCATTAACTCTGCCGTTCAAGAAAGAACTTTATTTTAGGATAACCAAATAGCCTCAGTTGATGAAACAGAGCACTACTTTATAGAAGAATGCCAGACAGTATATTCGGAACAAATGATGGAATTTGAAAATCATCACTTTACAAGCTCAGTTGATTCAGGAAAGATGATCAATTGTTGCTAATATTAACTAAATGATTGCTGGGGGGCTGAGTATCTTTTTCATACCAAACAAGCACTACCCAGTCACAAGGAAAAACACTATTGGATTCTACTTAGGCGGGGGAAACAGCTCAAAAAGGATTTTTATAACAAGCAGTAAAATGAGTATCAAGTGATATTAAGGAATTATTACTATATGTGATAATGTTATTTTGGATATATAGGACCTGAGGACTAAGAAGGGCTCCTGGTGGCTGACTGGGAAACAGACAGACAAGCTGAGCCTAGCAGCCGTCCCTGCATCGTGACCTCTCACGCAAACTGCACCTAGAAGCCTCCCCACTGCACCACCTGCCTGTCTGCTCCGGGTCTCTGCCATCTGAGCCAGCCTTTCTTAAGGAGCTGCGGAGTCCTGTTTCTACCAATAGGACTCAGGCTTTCCCCCGCCAGTCAGAGATCGCAGCTCTGTCCAATGGGCGTGGCTTTATTCTGACCACTCAGGGACCAGGCAGGGGACTTCCGTTTACAGAAGCCAGCTACCTACGACGCTCTCGCTGGGGAGAGTACACGTTCCACTGAAGATTGACCTTTCTGGCTGGACCTGAAACCAGGAAGAGGCCTCATGGGGGCAGAACAGCGCTGAGTCGAGCTGTCCAGCTGAAGAGAGGCTGCGCTCTGGGTCCTGTGGCCCACGGCCAGTTTCACGGCCGTGCTGTTTGCACAGTCGCACTGGATGGAGCACTGGGGAGCTGCTCCACAGCACCGCTGTCTTTCCGGCCATGCTGTATTACCCTTGGGCCGTTGCACTAAGTACAGTTCCCTTCTTCACGGCACCCCAAATCAGAGATTCCTGCTGGCATTGAACTGGTGCCAAGGACCACAGTTTGACAAGGGAACTGTTCTCATCTTTTTAAAGAAGCAGTCTGAAGAAGAGACAATAAAATCGTAAAGTAATGGCTGTGTAAACAAAATTCACTATATCCATCCTGTCTTTATTTTTCTGTGCTATCAATTTGTTCTGTTATAGGAGTAGCTCTCAATTCTTTAGGGAAACATTGTTATTAAGCAAATATACATATTCTATTTATTTTTAGCTGTTTAATTTTTAAATGCACTAAATATCTAGTCACTGCATTGTAGATCGGAAACCAATACATTGTATGTCAAGTACAATTGAAAAATAAAAAGTTTATATACACAATGAGTTAAATAAATAAATAAACAATGAAGTCTAAAGCCAATCCATTTCTCTACACTTTTCACAAACAAGGCAAGGCCCTAAGGGAAGCTTTCACACTTACCATACTCCTTTGACCTTACATGTTTGTTACTCTGCATCTTAGATAAATTTTGCGTTAATACCCACTAAAGCATGTGTCATCATGTCATTGTCATCATCATCATATTTAGATTTCCCACATATTTACATTTTGCTGGTGTATCAATGCTTCTTGTATTCCATACAAGTGTGAGTTCACAATTATTTTTCCTAGCTTTCATCCTTTTATAGTTCTTTTAGGATTATTCTATGAGTGGTAAATTCTCCCAATGTTTTTTGCTTGAAAATATCTTTAACCTCCATCCTTAAATTATAGATGAGCTGGGTATAGAAATCTAGTTCAAGATTATTTCTCAAAGCTCTTTGAAATTTTTGTTTGTTTTTGTTGTTGTTGTTTTCTGAAAGCTTTTGTTGCAGTTGGAAAATATGAAGACAACCTAATTATTAGTAATTTGTAAGTAATATTTTTGGTGTTCTACTTTTGTCACTTGGTAGTTCTCAACCTGAAATTTCTTTATCCTGCTGTAAATTGTTTTTTTATCTGAAAATTTATACCTTTCATCAATTCCAGAAACTCCTTAGCCTGTTACCTTTGAATATTACCTCTCCCCGTTCTCACTAGTTTCTCCAGCTGTATCTGCTATTTACTATGTTGAAATTTGTCCTTCTATTCTCCATATCTCTTACCTTCTCTTTGATATTTTCCATCTCATCATCTTTTTGTGCTACATATTGCATAATCTCTTTGAATGTATTTAGTAATTCATTAATTTTATGTTCATGTGCCTAACCTGTCTACTACATTTTTTCATTTTGAAGACTATATATTTAATTTTATGAAAATCTACCAGTTTTCTTTTCTAACCAGACCATTCTTTATATACATAAAACATTTATTTTATATTATTTTACAATGCATTCTTATTATCTCAAATTTTTCAAATTCAGTATTTTGGTTTATTTAGTATTCTAAAGTTTGCCTGTGATGGACTGTTTGAACTTGAGTTTTAAACTATTATATTATGATTTCATTACTTGCCAGATGAGGGCCTTTCTCAGTGAAATCTTCTATGATCTGGGCCATAAAAATATTCCTAGTGATTTTACCTCCACTAGGAGCCCCAGATCTATCACTAGCTTAGAACCATGTGTGTTAATCTCTCAGCGTGAGGATTTCCAAAAAATTCGGATAACAGAAATTCAGTCCCCAAATGTAAGTGAGGTTATACCTGTGCTTATCAATTCACAGAACAGAGGCTGAGACACACAATTATTTCTCCTGTCATCTCCAGCAGAATTTTCTAAGGTTTCCTTTCACTGAGCATGTAGCCCTTCGAGAATCTTGGCTTTTTGAAGCTATAAGCTATATCAGTTCCACCCCTCCTTCTTGCTAACCTCAGTTTATCTTATTCATCTAATAAGTGTTTCTGTGACAAACACTTCAGGGTTGTACAGTTTCGGCTCATACACTTAACAACAGTAATTTTTATTTCCCTCTACTTATTAGGCTCCTATATCATGCTCCCTTTGTAGTTCAGCTTTATAATTCAAAAATTGTTTATTATATTTCATCCTGCATTTCTGCATGCTAGTTGCAGGTGAGTTTTCAGATCATGTAGTCTGTCATGTTAACAGAAATAGAAATACTAATTTCATTTTTCTCTTTTAAACTTCTGTGACATAAATTTTCCTCATTGCCTTTTGATATTTTTGAGTTAAATTCCAGCAGAAGAAAAACTGAATTTATGCACACTAACATTTTAGTCTTCTTTCATGAATATCTCCAAGGATAACTTATATTTCTCTAAAGTTCCTGGTGTATAAATCTTCAAAATCTGCTACTGTTATTTCATTGACCTACATTTAGCCAATAAATGTATTTTTTTTAGTTTGCATCCAATAAGTTGTACATAAATCACTTTATTTTTTGTTTATTTTTTATTGTTGTTCAAGTACAATTGTCTCCATTTTACCACTCTGCCCCGCCCCACCCATCCCCACCTCCCACCCTCGATCTTACCCACTTTGTCCTTGCCCATGTGTCCTTTGATGACCCTTCCCCTATCTTCCCCTATTATCACTCTACCCCCTCCCCTCTGGTTACTGTTAGTTTGTTCTTTATTTCAGTGTCTCTGGTTATATTTTGCTTGCTTGTTTGTTTTGTTGATTAGGTTCCACTTATAGATGAGATTATGTGGTATTTTTCTTTCACTGCCTGGCTTATTTCACCTAGCATAATACTCTCCAGATCCATCCATACAGTTACAAAGGGTAGGAACTCCTTCTTTCTTTCTGCTGCATAGAATTCCATTGTGTAAATGTACCATAGTTTTTTGATCCATTCATTTACTGATGGGCACTTAGGGTGCTTCCAGCACTTGGGACAAGGGTTTAATCTCCAAAATATATAAAGAACTCATGACTCCATTCCAGGAAGACAAACAACCTAATTAAAAAATAGGCAAAGGACCTGAACAGGCACTTCTCCAAAGAGGACATACAGAGTGCCCAGAGACATATGAAAGGATGTTCAGCAACACTAGCCATCAGAGACATGCAAATTAAAACCACAGTGACTCCAGGACAACTTGAAACATTCCAGCATCCCAATAATCAGAGTGCCAGAAGAAGAGGAAGAGCAAGAAATTGAAAACCTATTTGAAAAAAATGATGAAGGAGAAATTCTACAATCTCCAAAGTAAATAGACTTCTAGGAAGTCTAGGAAGCTCAAAAAGTCCCAAAGAAGTTGAACCCAAGGAAGCACCCACAAAGACACATCATAATTACATTACCCCAAATTAAAGATAAGGAAAGAAGCTTAAAAGCAGCAAGAGACAGGAGACAGTTACCTACAAAGGAGTTCCCATCAGACTATCAGCTGATTTCTCAAAAGAAACCCTGTAGGCAAGAAGGGGCTAAAAAGAGGTATTCCAAGTCATGAAAGTCAAGGACCTACATTCAAGATTACTCTCTCCAACAAAGTTTTCATTTAGAATGGAAGGGCAGATAAAGTGCTTCCCAGATAAGGTCAAGTTAAAGGAGTTCATCATCACCAAGCCCTTATTATATGAAATGTTAAAGGGACTTATTTAAGAAAAAGAAGAAGATTAAAAATATGAGCAGTAAAATGACAACAAACTCACAACTATCAACAACCAAACCTAAAAAAACAAAACAAAAACAAACTAAGTGAACAACTGGAACAGGAAGAGAGTCACAGAAATGGAGATCACATGGAGGGTTATTATCAAAGGGAGAAGAACAGGGGGAAAAGGTACAGGCAATAAGTAGCATAAATGGTAGGTACAAAATAGACAGGAGAGGTTAACAATAGTATGGGAAATGGTGAAGCCAAAGAACTTAAATGTATAACCCATGGGCATAAACTAAGGGGGGGAATGGAGGTGGGGGTGTGCAGGGCAGAGGGGAATAAAGGGGGGGAAATGGGACAACTGCAATAGCATAATCAATAAAATACATTTAAAAGCCACAATGAGATACCAATTCACACCGGTCAGAATCGCTATCATAACCAAATCAACAAACAAGTGCTGGTGAGGTTGTGGAGAAAAGAGAACCCTCGTGCACTGTTGGTGGGAATGCAGACTGGTGCAGCCACTGTGAAGAACAGTTTGGAATTTCCTCAGAAAACGAAAAATGGAACTGCCTTTTGACCCAGCAATTCCACTGCTGGGGTTATATGCTAAGAACGCTGACACATCAATTTAAAATAACGCATGTACCTCAATGTTCATAGCAGCACAATTTACAATAGCCAAGTGCTGGAATCAACCTAAGTGCCCATCAGTAAATGAATGGATCAAAACACTGTGGTACATTTACACAGTGGAATACTATGCAGCAGAAAGAAAGAAGGAGCTCCTACCCTTCATGACAGCATGGATGGAACTGCACAGCTTTAATATTTTTGATATTATTGTCTTTTCTGTTCCTTGGGAATTGCACTTGATTTGTCTCTAATTTCTCAGACAGCTTCTCATGTAACTATATGCTCTATTCTTACCTATCCCATTGAAAGTTCATCCATCTAGTCTCCTATTAAGCCCATGATCAGGAAGCTCTTTTCCTCTCGAGATTCCACTCATATACCTGAATGACTAGGCCGCTTATTACAGCTCTAGCTACTCTTCCTAATCCATTTCTACTGGACGTGCTGCCTCAGACTCAGTATCTATCTACGGCACACGTTGCCATTTTGGTTCATTACCATATGTTCAAAATCCTGCTATTTCTTTCTGTGGAACTGTATGTGCATCTCCCTATTCCAGGCTATGTTACCAATACGCTCTTTTTTTGGAGACAAAGAATCTTGTGATGGTAGAGTTCCTAGATGTCCCTTCTCTCCTTACTCCTTTCTCTTCAATCTCTGCCTTGTTTGCGTACCAATGTGCATAATTATCAATTCTGAGATTAAATTTCTGAAATTCTGAATTCAAGGTTTTCCATCAATTGCAACTTCTTCCTCTCTTTTTCCCCCTTTTCCTCAAATTCAGGCTTACAGAATACCCTAACATAATGGTTAATTTGATATTGCCAAAAAAAAAAATGTTAAAAGCTAGTTATCATTAAAAAGCTAGTTATATATAAAAAGATGCATCCAGTATCAATCATCAGCCCCATTCCAGAGCCAAATGGAAAGGAATAAAACATATATAACCATCTTCTTCTCCATTCCCTATCATAATTATATATGCAGGATTATTCTTCCTCATTCCCATTACATGTGCAAAGTGATTTTATTATCATTTTGTCTTAGCAGATAAGCATTGTCTAGAAAAAAGCTATTTTCATATTCTTAGTTGTACCAGAAAAATAATTTACTAAAGGTGTGTGTGTGTGTGCGTGTGTGTGTGTGTGTGTGTGTGTGTGTAAGCAAATACAGCCATGAATGACAATCAGAAACATTTTTAGGAATTTAAAATAAAAATGTATGTAAAAAGATGCTTGTATTTTGATTCGAGAATCCTCAAAACTTCTAAATACTTCATTGTATCATTTTTTCCCTTTTCACAATACTTAAAAAAGGTAAAGGAAGACATTTTGGGTGTAAATTTTTTAAATGGTTTATTGTGAAAATGAAGCAAAACAGGAGCCAACTATAAGTTTGGTCAAAAGCTCATTGCTACTGAATTCAGATATCTGCCCATACTTTACCAGTCATGCAAGGCTAAAAGAGCATCTATTTTTTTTTCTAAAGCTGATTTTTGTCCTGTGGGCATTCTCTGAGATGACCGTGACTATAATGCATGCCACCGCATTCAAAAGATGCAATGGAAAATCTAACGTGAACAGGGTCTCAACTTCAGAGCTTGTTCAAGCAGTCTCCGAATCAGAGCTTGTCCCAGCGTCCAGAATCCACAAGATGGCATTAGTGTTCACTTTTACTTTCTGTTTAAGGAAGTTAATTTTACAACTGTCATTTGTCTTTTTTTAAGATAAAGATAAAAATTTTTCCTCTTCTGACCTATTTCTTAATAGGATTAACAATGACTAATTTGACATTTCTGAAAAACTGCAAATAAAAAAAACCACTTCCCTGTGCTTTTTTCTTTGTATCAGTGTCTTAAAAATTGCTCATCTCATTCTTCAAATGTCTGTGTCTCTTTTCTGCTGTAAGATTCTGAGACTATGCAGTCCAGGCCAGTCACCAGTAGCCACGTGTGCAACTTAAATTTAAATTAATTAAAGCTAAATAAAATGTAAAATTCAACATTTCAATTGCCCTGGGCAATTTCGTGTGCTCAGGGGCCACAGAAGGCTGGTGGCCGCCATATTGCACAGAGGAGATACAGAGCTTCCCCCACCACAGAGAGTTCTATTGCACAGCACGGACTGAGGGGTAACGGCTCAAAGACCTGAATGGACTTCCAGGAGCTGATATACACAAGTTAGATCCTGCTCTTGATGTCATCCCCTTTGACATGTTCTAAAATAAAAATAGAGGTGAAGAGAAAGCTAAAATCAAAATCCAAACCTCTGTACACCTCTGTGTAGAGAGTGATCTAGGAACATTACTGCCTCCTTCAAAATATTCACATGTGGGCATTGTGTTAAGAGTTCCTAAGTCTGAGCATCTTCAGAGCAGCCATTGACATTCATTATTTTTTTCACCCCACTTATATTACTGAAGCTCAGCATGCGCATGGCTTTCAGAAACATAAAAACAAAATAGTGGAGCCAGAAAGAAACCTGGAGTTCATTAGATCCAGTCTCCTTGTGTGATTCTTTAGGAGAAAGGACCATGGAACAAGGTAAATCGTGCAACCTCTAATGCAGGAGACCAGACACAAATTCTTTACTGGGTTATTCCTGCTGAACTTTTCTGTACCTGTCTTTCATTACATGGGAAGGGAAGGAAATAGCAAAGGTTATATGCAAGTTTACTTTCACTTCTAAATTTCTCTCTTATATTACATTTAGTGTTGGGAATTAAAGGGCTTTCAAAGTCACAACATAAAAGACAGTATAACTACAATGAGTATTAATTTTATTGAAAATTTGAGGAAGAAAAGCTGAGAACTTTGGTGTATGATTTTAAAATTATCTTTTTATCTTTAAAAATGCAGATGTTTTATGGGGAAGATGAAACAGGAAGCTACAAAGGAATATGATGACTGTAGCGGGTTATTTGAGATATACTCCCAAATCCTTTCAAGAGTTTTCATTTATTCTTTTTGCCTTTAAGGACAGTTTTTACACATTTGAGAAATGCTTCAATAGGCAAGTGCACATATGTCTTCCAATGACAAGTTTGGAGACCTGAGTGTGGTTTAAGAATATCAACAAGTCCAGATATTTCATTTTGTCAAGTCCATAAGAGGGTTAATGTTAATTCACAATACAATATAAATTTTTTAAGTAATGCTTAATAGTAATAGTAATAGTAATAGTAATAGTAATAGTAATAGTAATAGTAATAGTAATGATGGTGGTAATTATAACAGAAACCTGGGCTAAGTCATCCCTAAATTTTATGAAAATGTATACTCTCAGCTTCTTGGATGCCAAGTAAAAAGTCAATAGTATGAGTGGTATCATTATCATTTTGTAATAGATGAAGAAGAACACTGTATAAGGAAAGTAGACAAACATTCAAATTCGGAAAAATCAGAGGATAGAATGCAGAAGTGTTTTATAAGGAACATTAGGATTGTATCATAAACATTGTGTTTAATAGTGGTTTTGAAAATGATGAAGTATTACTAATAGAGTCACTTATTAGGTCCATCCTGAATAAAAGTGAAAATGTGTTGTTGTATTATGAATTTGTGAAATCACCTCTATAGAAAGTTTAATACTAACATATGTTCCAGGTACTTAGCATTTAAGAGACCTAATTTGATACAAAGGTAGATCTTAGAGGATATGGAGAAATGAATGACTTCGGTGATCACTTCTTTTTAACAAGGGTAAGTGCTTTATTCTTAACGTTGCACATGAAAATACCAGCAATTCCATAACAAAGCCATATTCCACTCAAAGGAGCAAGTTCAGATGTATCTTTAAACATCAGTTGTGCAAAACAGAGACCACATAAGGGAAACAGTTACAGAGATGTTTTGTTTCCCTGAAAAGCAACAACCAACAAGCATTTGTTATCTAAGAACCTGTTGTGAACTTAGACTGGGAATGTATGGTTAATTCTTACCCAAGATTTTCCAATGGTAACAGTGATTATATACTAATTAATAGATAACTTCTTTCTTAGACTTTTTTTAAAGATGTGGTTTAAAAAATGTAACATTAATTTGCTGTCTTAACCATTTTAAGTATACAGTTCAGTAGTGTTAAGTACAGTCACATTATTGTGCAACAATCTCTAGAACCTTTTCTTGTAAAACTGAGATTTCTTACCCATTAAACACTAATTCCTTCCCCTCTCTCTCCTTAACCCTTGGCAGCCACGTCTTTACTTTCAGTTTCTATGATTTACTTTAAATAATGCGAGTGGAATCATACAGTATTTGCCCTTTTATGACTGGTTTGCTTCACTTAGCATAAACAATGCTCTCAAGTTCCGCCCATGTTGCAGCGTGTGACGGGATTTCCTTCTATGTAAAGACTCAATAACATTCCATTGCATGTATAGGCCATATTTTCTTTATTCATTTATCTGTCAATGAACATTTGACTTACTTCTACTTCTTGGCTATTATGAATAATACTGCAATAAAAATGAGTGTGCAAATATCTCTTTAAAATCTGCTTTGAATTCTTTTGAATATATACACAGAAGTTGGATTGCTGGATCATATGGTGCTTTTACTGTTAATTTTTTCAGAGGAACATCTGTACTATTTTTAATAATGGCTGTACCAAATTACATTCCCACCAATGGTGTACAAGGGTTTTAATTTGTCTACATCCTCATCAACACTTGGCATTTTCTTTGGCTAATGGCCATCCTAGTGGGCAACAACTTCTATATTGCTCTACCAAATGTCAACTGTGCCAGCCAGACTTTTTACAGGAATATTGTATATCAAGCAATTCAAGATGACAGTGGCTCAGATGACCTGACTTATAAAACTGTAAGGGTTGCAACAGTCTAAAATTTACATGCTTGATTAATTTGTCATGACGTAATAATGGTGAGTAGTCAAAAGGCAGTGCCCATGGTGGTCCCCACTGACTGAGAGTCATCGCTGATGTAGCATGAAGCTGTCAGAAGACAGCTTAGGTTTCCCAGTCCTGCTTCTGCCACTGGAAAATACTTAAGCACTCTGAGCTCATTTTTCACATTTATGTATTAGAAATAATGATTATCAATTGCACTGCTCATTACTGGCCTGAAGATTAAATTTAAAAAATGTACATACAGTGTCTGGCACATAATATGCTATCAACAAATGTTAACTTCTTTTCTCTTAATCCCCAAATCCGTTTCTCATGTGAGTTGATATAATGAGAGATCAAGACCTGAATTTTTAATAAAATTCTGATAGGAAGTTTTAAAAGACATTCAGCAGCTATTGTAATTTTTAAAAAGATTTTTTTTATAGAAGTCTACACTAGATCTTCAACCTGAAGCTACCCTTCATGAAGAAGAGTCTATTATTCAAAGTAAGATTTAAGTAATACTTCCTGGAAAAGGTTTTCTTGGCTTTCACTTTAGCAGAAGGTGTTAAATCAAAAGTGCTAACATGAGTGAATTGTTCTGGAGTCTTAAGCAACTGAGTCAGAGACTCTATGAGCCTAGACAGACACAGAGAAGACCTCACACTGATGTCTTTGCTTGTCTGCTAGCTCATTCTATTTAATAAATGCAATCTATCAGTTCTCTCGTAGGTGCCCCAACAGGGGACCAAACCCACGGTTAGGCATGTGCCTTGACTGGGAATGGAATCAGTGACCTTTTCCTTTGCAGGATGATGCCCAACCCACTGAGCTACACTGGTCAGGGCATGCAATCCATTTTTAATAGAGCAGTCAGCGGATTGTTCCTGAAGCCCAAGCTAAACCATACCACACCACTCAAAACCCTCCAGTGGCTTCCTACTGGAAAGTTGTTAATCCATAAATGGTGGATATCTAAGTCTACTATGATCAATGTACTATAAATTGAGTACATAGAATCATGCCTAACAGATAACAGGCCCTTCATAACAATTTATTGAATAAATACATAAATAAGTAAAGGAATAAGTAAAATAGTCAAGTCAAAAGAATTTTCATATTGCGTTCCTGAGTTCTGCTTCAATATCTTACTTATTTCTCCAGGCCTTCCTTGTCTTCTAACCAAGGTGTCTAAAGTGGAGTCAGGGGACCAGCCAATCCCTGGTGATGGAAGTTGTCACTTCCTCTCTGGTGTTGAATGTACAATCAATATAGAGTGTTCTCCCAAAAGACTGCTAGACTGAACACTAAATTCTTTCCAACTCCTGCTTTGGAGGAGAGACCACACTCCAGCTCAACCTCCAAGTCAGTATAAAAATTCAGGGCATTCATGTTGGGGGATGGGGAAGTCTAGGATATAATTAGTGCTTTCAATCTCATCTAAGATGCTCCTCTCACAGACAAACAAGGATAAGTGAAATACTCAATTATCAAGAATGCTTTGCTCCTTCGAAGATGGAGGTTTCACTTAACTGTATTGAATTGTAATTGTGACTTTAATCAAATACTTCTCTCTTTGCATACAATATAATTGCAAAAATAATGGCCCATAGGAAAATAATTTTCCTAAACTAGATCATCTAAAAACAGAATTTTATTAGAACCGTCTCTATTCTTAACATTTAGGGTTCCTAAAATCACTGTATCAATTAAAGGGTATCTTTAATGTATAATGTTTAACTGGCTCTGTCCTTGGAACTAGAAAAGTGGATTTTTGCATGCCCCCTGGCAGTGTGTATCCATGCGTGTGTGTGTGAGAGAGAGAGACAGAGACAGAGACAGAGACACGGGGAGAGAGACACAAGGAGATAGGCAAAGAGAATAAGAGACAGAGAGCTCAGAACTGGCTTATCAAATAGGCAAGTCAGGAATTAGAATTAGATTCTCATAGGTTTGGATTCACATAATTTAAATGTGATCTGACTAATACTAACTCTAATCATTTAAGACCAGGAAGTCTTAAACTCTACTAAATATATTTGAGTGATATAGTTGTTTTTTTTTTAATTTTCTCTCTAAAAGACTCAAAAAGGGGAAAAACGTAAAGAGAAAGGTTACTAGATTGCATTATCAATGAGTAAAATTTAGAATATGGACTTCATGCCTTAGAATCTTGTTTTCAGAAATGAATGTGCATACTTATTGCTTAAGGATCTTGTTGCAAATGCAAGCTTTCTTTCAGTAGGCCTGTATTAGAACTGAGAATCATTATACCTCAGGTGATGGTGATATTGCTGGTCCACAGACCACACTTCATGTAACGATGTTATAGGACATGCCAACAAAGACTTAGTTCCCCAAAGTGAGAAAGAAGCCATCCACGCAGTGTAGGAAAATGCCAAAAGTGATTTTAGAAGCCCTTGAATCATTGTAAGTTCATTGAAGGGACCATGAATGCATTGTGGGAAGGAATCATCATTTTATTAGTCTACTATCACCCCAGCTCCCTTCATATCACATCTGTGTAGCACTGATGCTTAGCAGGGGGTTGTTTCCATGGGTCTTTATTGCTTGAATTCAAGCACCGCAGGGTGAGTCTTATCTTAAGCTCTTTCCCCGTTAGTAGGAAAAGGACACAGTATCATTTGCAGCAACTTGGTAAAAAACTCAGTGGTCAGAATGGCTGACACAGATCATCAGACGCTGAGATCCACTGGAAGAATAAAAGCTCTGTTATAAGTCTGTCCGTGAATAGGATTTATCCACTCAGCCATGAACTTCAGGAAAAGTCCTGAAGGGTGATGAGGCAGGAGAAAGGCGTGGACACGCTCTGCACCACCTGGACGCCTGCAGCTTGCTGTTGACTTGGCTCCTCTGCTCTGTGGTCTCCCTGCCTCCTCCAAGCACCGGTGCCAAGAACCCCACTGGGTCATTGTGAGCATCCAAGTCTCCCAGGGCACATTCAGCATCAGAGACTGTGCATATAACAACACAGAACAAAAGACAGGAGGCATTGTGTGAAAGAGCCGGAAACACCAAATAAAACCACTCAAAAGTTCTTCAGCTTGCTGAAAATCCAGTACTTGAATAAAATTCATTTGCTTTTGAGCCTTCCCCACAGAGTTCTCTGGCATGCCCTGTTGTGCTGCATCAAGAAACAAAGAAAAGTCAGGGAATCATTTTCCTAACTAAACAGAAGTGTGAATTGGAGTAAATGCGAATATACCAAGAAGCAGCAAAATTCATCCATCTACAGTAAAAAAAGAAAAAAAAACTCATAAACTTTTGAATTTGGCAGTTTCAAGGTTTGACTTCCTTGTTTGAATAACAAAACATAATTTATGTGCCTCATAATACCCCAGTTCTGGACACAATGACTTTGCTATGATATGTCCAATTGAGTACTAAAGGAGAAACAAATGACTTGCTCTTTATTCAGCAGCTGTCAAGGTCAGGATGACTTGCCTGAACACTAAAGCAGATGTTCTGTGGTCAGGGCAGGACCCTGTACCAGGGTGAGCCCTGCGGGTATTGGAGTGAAGTGGGTGGGAGGGATTGAGGGGCTACGGAGTGCAGTGAGGGGAGCATGTCTGAAGGAGGACTGAGAACTGAGGACTGAAGTTCAGGGCGATTTCACATTCAGGGACCGGTGGACAGAGAAGAGCCACGAAGGATCCATGAAAGCGGTGGTCAGAGTCTACTGTGCTGACATGGAGCCAAAGACAAGAGGGTGGCTCGGGCAAGGGGAAGGGGTACCCAATGGCATCCAACAGTCAAGGGCACCCAGGAAGGACAGGCACTGACCAAAGGTCCTTGGGTTTCACAAGGGGCTAGTCATTATTTTACCTTGACTGTGCCGCTGAACCAGAGTCCATGAAAATGAAATCGGGAAGGGTTAACCTTAAAGGAAGAAGTGTTAGCAGGGAAATGGAGAAGGTTGACTGTGTCTGAAAGAAGCTTAAGAAGGAATGACAAAATCAAGGGGGACCCATGGCAGGTGTCTGCTAGTCACACTAGGTGGTGGCAGTAGCGTTTCCGAGAGGAATAAGTGGGACTGAAGCTATAGGACTGTGGGGTGGCTCCGAAACAAATGGGAAATTAACATGAGAGGCCTAGAAAGACTATTGATCAAAAACATAGGCACCTTTAAAGTTGGGGTAATTTAATTTAAAATGATATTAAAACTCATCTTTATTTAAAAAAATAAAACACAGCTCTTTGATTCTTTAACATTATTTTATTTCTTGGAGTATATTTTGAGAAAGTAATTTTACAGCAAAATCTTTCCAAACAAATTTATCATTTTTTTTTTCCGTGCATGTCTGTGCACACCTCTGCTCAGCCAGAGTCTGAACGATAAACAGGGAGAAGAACATGGCAGGAACGAGGCCTTGGGTTTGCTCTGCTCCAGCCAAGAAGCCCACTCCTGGCCCCACTGGGCCTGCAATGCTGTAATTACCAGTGTGGTTGTGACCCACCAGCTTCTCCACTCTGCATTCTCCAGAGGAAGAAAAGCACATAAAGACCCTTTAATCTTCCTGGCATTACATAGCCAACTGGAGAGAGATAACTATGCCCAAATTTGCTGTTTTAAGACCCCAGTGGCTGTCTGCACTTCAAACATATCTCCATATTTAGCTAGAATTCTTAACAGACCTGAATTCACTCAACATTTGATCTATTTGGTAATCAGTCCACTTAATAGTAAGACCTAGGAAAATTCAATGAAGAAATATGTTATTATTTTAAAAATATTTTTATATTCAAAAATAGTGCTATACAGAGTAACTCAAAAAATTATCCTGTTGATTATTTTATGAGACATACAGTAATTATGGCCAAATGGACTCTCTGGTTACCAATTCTACACAGACCTATTTTCGTTTTTTATTCACACATAATTTTCCTGTGCTCATAGTATCTCCACATAAAGAGTTATCCCTGCCCCATAGTCACCAACATGTGTGTTTATATGCGAGCGTCCACATTGGCTGTCATTGGTCTTGGGCAATCCACACTCTTGTCTAGAACCCTTTGTGATGGAGTGTGCCTTCATGTCACTTGTGACCTATTCAAGAGTACAATATAAATGAAACACTTATTATTTCTTTTGTGTAAAACTAGTGGCCTATACGGAGACTAAGTCTATAAATTTAGACTCATAGCATCATGTTCGAAATATCTTAGTTAACTGCCAGGAGGCATTATTGCCCCGAAATATTTTTAGTTATAAATCAGAATGCAATCTCATGACAATATGCCAGTGCTGTTGGAATGCGCAACCCTCTAGCAAGATTTCAAAGGTACAGCAAGGAGAGGGCCGGAGATAACAGAACATGGAGAGATATAACAAACATGTACAGAAACAAACAGTCAGAATCCTGGTCAACAAAGAGATGTCAGAAGGCAGTAATTCAAGGTGATTTATGCTGGTTGGTTACTCTGAGAAAAGCAACAAGAAAAATGTGCAAGCAAGAAGGAAAGACAATAAGAGAAGCTCCCATGCTTCACAAACAGCAAAGGGAGCCCATCTGAGGTCAAGTTCCACCACAGTCAGGAAGTGCCTCCTAAGGAGAGTATCAAACAAACAACCTTAGAAATTAACATTTTTAAAAAATATCCAGTCACTATTTATCATGAGTAGATGGGTCCATTGAGCTCTTGCTTCTCATCATCTGGGCCAGGTTCCCTTGGTCTTGACTGAGCTCCTCCACATGTCTGGGATCAACGGGAGTCCTGGCAGCAGGCTGGCTTATTTGAACGGCCTGACCCCCAAAGACTCAGCTTGCCTCCAGGTGACTCTCTTATCTCTCCACCAGGTTAGCCTAGGCATGATCTCATGGTGAGGTACAAGAAAAGAGTCTATGCAGGTACTTCGTTGAAACTTTGCTCCTATCAACTTTGCTATCTTTCCATTGGCCAAAGCAAGTCATGTGGTTAAGCGCAGAGCGAGTGGTAGGGCACAACCAAAGCAGACCGCAGGAACTGGAACTAACAATGAAATCAACATACCACAGTATCAAGGCGTCGGTAGTTGGGGGCTAAGTGACAAGGACAATTAAGTGCATAGCATGGAAAGAAAATATTTAGCTTGTAAATACTTGCAGCAAAGTAATTAAAGAAATAAAGACCCTTCAAATGCTGGCTGCACATTTCTACCTGCTAAGGTTTAAGAATGCAACGCTGGGGATTTAGGCTAGATATAAAGAAAGTCTTGCTGACAATGGGAGTCGTTAAACACTGGAATGGCTACTAAAAGAAACTGTAATTTTCTTTTCTTTTAAAGTACTTAAATTCAGACTAGCTCCCTAGTTATCTGGTAGGTGTTCTTGGACAGAAGCAGAAAGATGAACTAATTGACCTTTCAGAATCCCTCCAGACCTATTATTGTCACGCTGAACCTATTCACACAGTGGAAGAAAGACTCTAACAGCCTGCCTTTTATTCCTACACTTAACACACATTCATTACAGACCCTTTCTGCGCTTGGCACTCGGCTTGGTGCTTGGGATGCAATCCCGACCTCTAAGGAGATCACAGGCTTTGGTCAAAAGGTGGAGCAGAAATGCTCCATCTACATAAGCGTTAACACACGGGGGTGATAGAAGATGCTATTTAAAGCACTGAATGTCTTCAAAGGACAAAGGCGACTGGGAAAGGAAAGATCTCTTGCCCTATCTATCTTTTGAGCTGGCCAAGAAAGCAGTGACTCTTTTGTTCCGCTATGCCCATGGATGGATTTGAGATAGACAAAGTGACTTAGAAAAAGAGTTATAGTTTAGGATGTAGAAAGAGCAGAGTTCTCTGCATAATTAAGTAGAACTTGTGACTCTCTAGAAAACTCAAGGTGAGGATGAGGGCAGACTAGAGCCAGAGGAGGGAAAACAAGAGTCCAGGCCTTACATGGGGGAGCACGGCCAGGGAGAAGCCTTGTTCTGTGCTGGCTAAAGGATCTCTAAGAACCTAACCATTTAACTACTGAAAAATCTAACAAGAAAGACTCTTTCCACACAAAATAGCTGGTATAGCTCATCTTTCCCTGCTTATCCCTGCGAAGTACAATGATACCCTCAGGAAATAACGCGGGAGGTCAAAAGAGAACTTCGCGAGGTGTGGTAGGAGGAAGGCGCGCTGATGAGGGAGCTGGGACTGAAAACCACAACGTAATGTCAGCACAGCTTACAACCTTCGGCCCAACAGAAGAAGGCAGCCCAGCCCAGCCCTGGCATTTCCGCCTCCAAACCACCATCAGAAGGTGGCCCAGGTGGTCCCGATGACAATGGGATCTGACGGGAATTCTGTCCGCAGAGCCAAGGCATGGAATGCATTTTCAGTAACAATGCCCACTGATGAGATTTATCATTTTAATTATTTAAGTAGTATTTCTAATTATAATAAAAGAACCAAGTTCTTTAGACACACGTTACTTAAAGCACATATACCCTGTTTGCGCCATGTCAGCAGCCGTTTTCAAATTCAGAAAGGGAATGCCTCATGAGCTGAGCCCTCCGTGACAAATTCTGTTACCTCCCTCGTGACAGCAGCAGTGGGTGAGACAGATGACTGGGAGCTTTCATACATTAAGATTCCCCCATTAGCTATTTATAGGGAAATCTTTTAAAAATGTATATGCTTAAAAGTTTAAAGTGTGCTAGTCAGGATGTTACATTGACAAATGGGTATGCCGTAGGTTACTCAATTCTTTCACTCCAGACTTAATTTTATTGCCAATGGAAACAGATAATGTAGAATGTTTCAAGTTCCTGATCAGGACTCTTAAATAGAAAGAAAATTTTTCTCTAAGTAAAAAATAATATGTCCAAAATTCTTAAATAAAAGACAGGATATTTTTTTTTTCACTAGGAAACAATACCACAGCACAAGAAAATAAGCATTTAAGGGTGATGCAGAGCAGCAAAAGAGTGGTCGTTAGAGACGCAGGAAGAACGGATTCAATGGAAGGAATGACAAGAAAAGCCCCAAAAGAGGAGTCAGTCTTCTGAACCCCATTGGCTGGCCTTGTCACTTGGTCTCTTCCAGCTAGTGGCCTTAGAAGTGGTGTAATAGTGGAGAAATTACTGTAACGGCTGCCATATTAGAATTCTGTTTACCTCACTATTAAGTGAATTCTTTTGATTCCTATAGATAAAGAAGGTGCATTGGTCAGCACACTGGGATGGAAAGGGGTTTTCTGTAGAATCAAATGACCTACTTAATTGCCAGATCACCGTTTCATCCTGGACAAAGTCCTTATTGCTTGTACATGTCTAACAATAAGAAAAAACAAACCAGACCTTACATTACCATTCACCAGAAGCCTTAGGACCCACTCAGTTTTCTTGAAGCCAAGAACACAGCCCTCCCTTTGCCTACCAACCAGAGAAGTCAAAACTCATTGCCTCATGCAGCAATTTATTTTGAGTGTCAGCCTTCTTTGTATCCCAGACATTTACATATCTGTACCAAAATAGATAGGCAGTCAGTCATATTTCAACTCTTGTGGATCATGTTGTTTGAATCAAGAACAAAGTACCCTAAATATATGTAAGTATTCTGAAGATCCAATTTCTGTTATTTGAAATCAACATTTTCTTTCTTTCTTTCTTTCTTTCTTTCTTTCTTTCTTTCTTTCTCTTCTCTAAAGTACTACTAGGTGACATATGCAAAGCTAGAGAACTTAAGTTGGAAAGATTTCAGGAGACCAGCTTATAATAAAAACATCTTGGATTCTACAGAGTTATTAAGAAAGTCTGAAGAACTACGCTAGCCTTTTTTACATATACAAAGCCTAATTCAGCTGACTCCTTTCAATATTTTCCTTGCCTTCAAGGAATTTGTAGCTGAATAATGTAACCAGCATAACAAAATGTTCAGTGATGCAAAAGATCACAAAGAGAAGACTAGAGGAAGAGCAGGAAATGAGAATCACTATTGGAGAAAGGAGGCAATGACATCCATGGGTTCTTTAGCATGGGAAGGTTGTAGCTTGTAAGACTGGCTGTGCACTATGTAATCCTGTCTAGAAACTGTGACTCTGTATTAAGGAGATTTAGTGTTATGAAAACAAACAGTGGACTAAGGGTAAGAAGATGAAGTTTCTAGTATCTGCTGACACTGAACATGTGACCTTGGGCAACACATTTAACTTTGGATGCCTTAATTTCTTCATCTACACATGACGGTCTGGGTCTAGCATTACTTCTAATCACTACACAAGAGAAAACATAATTTAAGTGTAGGAGTCAAGATTTTTAAATATGTCTTTTGGAAGAAGTAATACACTGACTAAATATCATTTCCATTGAAAATACTTTTTACACTTGGTATTTTGCAAAAATAATTCTTGTGAAAATAATATATTTGTGATTTTAAAAGGATGTTGCATTATTAAAGTTTGGAAAGGCAGGTAGGACTTTAGGTGTTTCTGAATAACAACTACCTCTCAGAACTTTTGAAAATTATTTAAGTCTTCAAACAAGCTGATAACAGTTTATTTCTAAAATATCTTGAGATGTAGTGTCATAAGACTTAATGCTTGTAAAAATTTTTTGTCAACTGTAAGACAATACAAGGTACAAATAGCACCATTGTTATTGTTAGTACTAGAAAATTCCACATGTGCCATCATCAAGTTCTTGGTGTTATGGCTTATTCTTTTTCATTTTTAGTGACAATAAAATCTACATGTTCAATTCTAAGCAGGTTTCTAAGATAAACAATTGATGTGAATGTTTTTTCCCCTTAGTGTTTAGAATATTGGCAAACCCAAATATTACCTATGATTCTTCAAGAGTTTTATTCAAACACAGTACAAGTACGGGTTTCCACTAAAGAAGCTATCTATTGTCACTCACGTAGCTCTGGATGAATGAGTTTTAATTTGACCCTCAAGAGTCAGTCTAGCCAAATAATAACAATGAAAATGCATGAGAACAGCAATTTCAGCCTGGCTATTTCACAGACAAGCTTATTTTATGCATCAATAGCAAATAAATCAAGAAATTGGATGGACTTGCTGAATGTCTTTCACTGCTCTAAGTAAATCCATCTAGCTAGCGTAACAAGCAGTTCTGAAGATTGGAGTGTAAGTAGAGAAGAAATATTGATTGATTGCTTTATTTAGAGTAGAACTGTAATACCACCTATGCAAGGGATTTAGCATATAGAGCTAGGCAGTACCATCTTGTTGCTATACACACAGCTGCAAGGCAGATTAGACACTGGTGTGTGTAGTCTGGCCCCATGACTTCAAGCCATCTCTAATAGCAAAGCAGCTCTTACTGAAGACATGCAGGCAGATGCAAGTGACTGCTGGCTGGCACATTAGATTTCCATAATGCCACGCTACTGGGTAGCTGAGCTTCTGTGAGAATGTCAAGATTCACATGTAGGAGCATGTTACTATCAATCACCCTTGTAGACATTTTAAAGAGGAAAGCCACCTTACATCAAGGAATTAATTCCAGATTAATGCTCTATTTGCGGATATAGTCATTATCATGTACACAAAAGAACAACCTCTCCTTCCCTATCATCAATTCTTATTATTGTTGTAATGATTATTTCACAAATAGAAATAATACAAAGAAGCCTTGACTCACCGGCTGAGACCTACTAGATGCCCAACTGAGACTACAAGAACATAAAAAAAATTAAGAGTAGGAAATAAGTGCATTAGCACTAGAACTGCCCTGGTAGAGAACTTTACATTCTCATTGCATGATCAGCAGCATTTTAATAACATGCCATGCCTGAGAAAAACTTAGGAAAAATGTTTACCAACCTTATGAATTTCTAGAATATTCCACAAGATTATCCAGATCACCCAAGTTGTCCAGGTGACATTTCTCTGGATTTTACTAATCAATTGTGAGGCCTTGCTTGGCTAGCTCCCTGCTCATGAACATTTGAAATTCTGTGTAACCATGGTGCTTGCAAATTTAGTTCTTTCTTCCCGCTCCAAGCATTTCCCACTTGCACAAGGTTGGTGCAGACACCCCTCGGGGGACTTAAAATGTGGGGGAAACTTACTTGAAGGGGAGGCCATTAAAAATTCAAACAACCAGCAACTTGATGCTGAGAACCAAGTCATCCTAAGTCACATAGAAAACCTTGACATTCAGGGAGAGCTAAACCCCAAGAGTTTTGTGTATCGAGAGATTAATACCCAACACTCTAGCTTATAAACTCTTCTACATCATGAAGTGAGTCATATCTGGAAAATAAAGTCAAATGACTTCTTCAAACCCTTCAAAGAGAGTTATTTTGAATATTGCACCCAGGAGAAAAAAAAAACAAAGCAATATTCGGATCTTGGGTGTTGGCAGCTAGACTTGCTCCCAGGCTACGTTGCTTGCCCTGCAGAACAGTCTCCTGGTGCACGGGGTTCCAATGGCAGTTTTAAGAAAAAAATGACAATTTGCTACAGATCCCAGGCCTTGGGAAGGGTCACCTTTAAACATGACTGCTCACACTTGGTTTGTTATTGTGCAAAACCTTACAGGCATTTTCATCACAAGAAAGTTGTCCATTCTCACAAATAAGTTGGTAGCAACAGCTATAAAGTTAATTCAGAGGTAGAACCATAGGTTACGTTGGATACAGAAATCCAGGAAAAGTGTTGAAATAGATTTGCAGCACAATCAAATGAATAACAATCATTGGGTAACTTTAAAAGAAAAATAATATCATTATTTTTTTTTTAAAAAAAGCTTGGTTGACCAAGAGCTGGTCCAACATCCTCCAGAGACTCTCCGGGGAACGCTGCTTATCCACCCCTACTCTGCAGTCCGGGTGGGGCAGCCCGGCCCTCAGCGAGGACTCCGGCCACCACAGTTCCTGCACCGGAGGACTGCAGCAGTAGCCGACGCCGCCGACGCCTCAGGTGTGCAGCCTTCACGTGCTTGCAGTGCTATCAGGAACGTGAGAATTATTCTGTGGCTAATCTGGGGCACCCTCTTCCTGGGTGACATGAGGCCTCTCCTCGGTGCCCTTATAGATCCCTCTGCCTCTATCCTGGAAACAACCCACTGTGTTGATAGCGTCTGAACATTACGTAACGAAACAATAAGCTCCACCACAGTAGGAGCTTTCCGTTATTCATCTTGTCCTCAACCTCAAGCTAGTGCTTGTCACGTAGAAGGTCGCCTGACGTGTGTTCATGAGTTCAACTGAAGAGGAAGCAGGCATTTGACTATGTCAGCTTCCTGTTTCTAATGACCAATATTCTGCCACATATTTTCTCAGCTGAGGGCGGAGGGGAGCATAAGCAACCCCTCAAGCACAGTTCATGAGATATTTTGGTCCTCCAATGGCAGAAGAGAAGCCAAACAAGATTTCAGCAGTGAAGCCAGGATAGCTCCATGCAGCCATGCCTAAATGCACCCTAAGTGCATCTCCGTGAGATGTTGGAATGGGAACAGCGTATCACCCAGAATAAACAGAAAATGAGCATGATTACTCTCATTTCTTATAGTACAGTATAAAAAGAAATTGAATAAATACCCTTGATGCCAAAATCACCAGGTTTCATACTTGAAATGATTGAGTGAAAAGACAGAATCTCAGAAAAGGTTTTCTAAAATGGGCCTGTTTAAGTAGCTTGTTTCCTCCAGCAAAACTGCAAATTTTGATTTATCAAGTGCAAGTAGTTGTGGAAGCACCTTTGAAAAGGTTATTTATGCTACTTAAGGCAGGAATTTGATAATACCAGCCGGTTATTTTTTGCAGAGAAAATGTTTCTCCAACACATTGGGCTTACATAGTCACACAACACAGGAAACCAATTTTCTCTCACAAGGTGCTCCCCACTCAGTGAAAAGAAAGAGAATTCAGTTCACTTGAGCCTTCCTTCTGCTCACACCGGAGAGGAAACAGCTGGAAGACCGAATAAAGCTCGTCCGCCACTGCCGGTGGGCTGCGCAGGCGTGGGGAGACCGATAACCTCTCTGCCCCGCCAGAAGGTCACGGTGGTGTTGGCGTTGACTCCTGTGGCACACGGTTGTTTTCTCTGTGGTTTCTGTCCACTTGCACAGATGGTGACAGACCCTCTGTGTCTGTTCTACATTTTTCTAGCAGCGATTTTCCTGTTTCTGTTCCTCTTTGAATTGCCTCTTCCCTTTCTTCTCAAAACATGTGAACAGTTCATGTTCAAGGCCAAGGAGAAAAGTAAGCTGTATGTATCCAAGGGTAATTTTGATAATAAAACAATTTCTTCCATTTCACACTTCCATTCTATTTTACACGTTTTCCCATCTCAATAAAAGACCAAAGAGCATTTTAACCCTATTTTGTAAATGGGAAAAAACATTTTTAATGTCTTCTCTAAAATTGACAGGAACATAAAATTAAAATTCCTTTAGATGCTAAAATCAACATAATGAAGAATAAATTAATAAGATTTTAGAACACTTTTTTTATTTCCTTTAACACCTCCAGCTAAGAAAAACATAAATTGAACTCTATAGTCTGAAAATTTTTTCATGAGAAATAGTTAAGGCTTGCAGAATGAAGTTTAGGAAAGGAGGAGGGAGGCCATTCTTCTACTGTGGGGATTAATTTTCAAGGTGAACATCATTCATAAGGTCCTGAAACTTAGGTGGATAACTTCTATATCAGAAGAATAAAGAAACCATCATTAGAGATTCCATCTACAAAGAATTAACTGTTGTGGAAATTGCCACCTGCTATGTACAACTAGAAAACCAGACAAAATAGATGAAACAAATGTTTTCAGACTGTGGACAACAGGTGATGTAGGTCAGTGCTTCATGAAAAATGGGGGGAAAGTGGGTAAGTCCTATACTTACCCTAGATTACTGCCTGGAGGCAGTTGCTAGGACCGAAAGCAGTGAGGCAGAAACCAAAGGGGCTGAAGTTCTCCTTGAGACAAGAGATCAATTTGGAGCTTGGAGAAGCCCGAGTGCCCAGACTTTCCAGGCCAGAACAGCGGAGAAGAGGGAGCTACACAGACAGCCCCAGCGATCCGCAGAACTGCCCACTCAGGTCACTGCCTGAGTACTGATCTGCATGAGCAAGTGGTAGAACCCCAGCATGCTGGGGAAGAACCAGAAGACGGTAGGATGGAAACCTAAGCGGAGGCAGGAAAAGCAGGAGAAAAGTAAATGGACATGACAAATAGATAACCACCAGCAAGGTGGCAGAATTAAGCCACAATTATCAATAATTACACTTATATAAATTGTCTAATGCCTGATTAAAAGTCAGGAATAATAAAGAAGCAAATAGGCTGTCTCCAGAAAGCCAATTTTAAATATAAGTACCCAGATAAATTAAATGTAAAGGAAATACCATAAGAAATCATCAGAAGAAAGCTGGAGTGGCTACAGTAACACTAGGCAAACTAGTCTCCAGAACAAGGAATATCAGCAGGGACTGGGATTAAGGGACAGCTCAAGACAAAGAAGTCAATCCATCACAACACTAAAGGCGTACATGCCTGATGACAGACCTTCAAAACACATGAAGCGAAAATGTATGAAACGGAAGAGAGATATAGATAAATTTAAAGTTATTGTTAGATATGTCAATATTTGCTCAGTAATTTTTAAAAAACAAGTAGAGAAAAAAATCATTAAAATATTGTAGACCTGAGGAACAACCTGATCAATCAATATGACCAAACCGATGTTTATAGAACACCCCACCAAAACAGAATAGATGTGATTTTCAACTACGTGGAACATTTCAGCTGCACATGGAACTGTGCATGAACAGATTATGTTCTGGGCCATAAATCAAATCTCAATTGGTTTAAATAGGCTGAAATAATACAAAGTATATTCTTTGACCATAGCAAGATTAAACTAAAGTCAACAAAGAAAGAGATCTAGAAAATTGCTAACTATTTGGACATTAAATAACACACCTCTGAATGATCCATGAGTCAAAAAAGTATTGCAGAAAAAGAGAAAATATTTTCCACTAAATAATAATGAAAATACACCTCAGCTGTGGGATGCAGGAAAAGCAATACTTACAGGAAAATGTATAGCTTTAACTACCTACATCTAAAATAATTTTAAAATAATAATTATAAAACACTTATTTAAGAAATTAAACCCCCAAGTAACAAAAATAAATAAATGCAGAAGGAGGAGGAAGAAGAGGACAAAGGGGACAATAAAATAGAGACTGGATGAATAGCAGAGAAAAATCGGTGTAACCAGAAGCTAATTATCTGAAAAAAGAGGATATAAATTACCATTATTAGAGATGAAAGAGGTGACATCACTACTGATTCTACAAACATTAAATAATAAGAAAATACTATAAACATATTTATGTCAATAACTTTGATAGTTTAGATAAAATGGGAAAATTACTTGAAAGATAAAAAATGTTTGCTAAACAAAAAATAGGTAACATTAAAGACCTACATCTATCAAATAAATTGAATTCATAGTTTAAAAACCATCCCCTAAAAAAAATTCCAGGCTTAAGTGGCCTTATTTGTCTATTTAACTAAAAAAAATAGGAAGAAATAACACCAGTGTTCCCAGAAAATAGAAGAGAAAGGAATGTATTCCTGAGGTCAGCTTTATCCTGATTCCAAAGCAAGGCAAAAAGTGCACAAGAAACTATAGCTGAAGATTTTTCATTAACATAAAGGCAAAAATCCTTAAAAAAATATGAGCTAGTCAAACCCAGCCATAAACAAAAAGGCAATGCATTCTGACCATGCATTACTCTCCAAAAGACACAGCTAAGAAAATGAATAGGTAAGCCACAGCCTTGGAGGAAATATTTCCAAAACATATATCGGATAAAGGACTTGTACCTAAAATATGGAAAGAACTCATAGTTTGATATTATGAAGTCAAACAAACCAATAAACCCTGGGCGTATCATGTGCACGCTTCCTACAAGAAGATGTACACACACAAGCACCTAAATAGGTGTTCGCTATGATTAGTCATTAAGGAAATGGGATACTACTGCAGGCCCCCTAACTTGGCTAAAGTTAAAAAGACACACTTACCAAGTGTTGGTGAGACTATGTATTAACTCAACTTTTATACATCGGTTCAATGTATAAATAAAATTAAAATTGCTATAGCCACTTTGCAAAACAGTTGGACAGTTTCTTATAATGCTAACAGCATATTTACCCTGCTACCCAGAAACCCCAGCCCTACATATTTACTTAAGAAAAATGGAAATATATGTTATGCAAAGACATAGCTGAAAGATCTGTAGCAGTTTTATTCAAAATATGGGGAAAAACATAGCCAAAGCTGGAAACAAACCAAATGTGCCTCAAGTGGGGAATGCCTGAACAAACCATACAGCCACTCGGTCATCAAAAGAAAGGCCCTGCTGATGGACTCAAAACGGAGACGACTTTCAAAGGGCATCATGCAAATGAAAGAAACCAGAGAACTACACGTCCTATGACAAAGACAAAGCTATAGGGACAGAAAGACCAGTTGTTGCCAGGGCCCAGGGCAAAGGAACGATTGAATGCAAAGGATCACAGGGGAATATTTCGGGCTGACATAAATGCTTTATATTTTGATTGTGGTGATGCTTACTCAGCTGTAGACATTTATCAAAACTATACAGTAAAAATGATTGATGTTATTGTATAATTATGCAACAATAAAGCTTAATTTTAAAAAAGATTGGAAGAAGATACAATCCAAAGAAGCCATCATCATTTATTTAAAAATGGTTGTTTATTTAAAAAACAATGCTCATTTTTCCTATTATCTCTATTATCATGTGTCAGGATGCATGTTTTATTTTTTATAGAGCAGGAAGAAAATCAGGCTATTTAAACCTGAAGGTAACTATGCAGGAAACTTTCAAATAATGTAAATCAATTAATATTAAAATTGGAGTATTCTGTAGGAATGGGTAGTTTTAAGATATACTATAGAAATGCAAAGAGTGCATGCAGGCGCACTCGTGATTTATGACATAGTTTGCTGTATCTACACAAATGTCAGTATTCACTACTTTCAGTACCTCATTTGAATTCTAGTTTCATTTAGAGCCTCTCATCTTTATAATCAGTAAGTCATTCCTTTTTATATCTAATTCTAATAAAAATAGCATTGGGATAATGTTATGTTTACCCTTTTGCAGATTCACTTCTAGACGATGTTGTCAAAATTTGGAAAACTAATTCATTGATGGGAATAGATTTTTCCCTAGTTGGCTTTCAAATTCATTGTAATCAATTCTGTAACATTAAGCACATTTCCGCATCAATATGAAAATTAACTGACCTTATAAATAGATCAGGGAAAGCAGAAGGACACTCAGAATAAGTTAATAATATTACCAGATAATCAAGCCCAATATAAATGTAGTGTTTGAACGTGCCATGTGCAGAATAAATCAAATGCAAAGATAAATTTCAAGTCTTTCACTAGCCTTGCTGAGTAAGAAAAGAATAACCTGGTAAATCATCATCACCTTAAATCGGGAACTTTGAGTGTGATCTGTGGTAGGTGTGAGTATTGGACACACACACTGAGTCCATTACCAAATCAATTAGAATAATATTGGGTTAAACAACATAAAAACAATTTTCTCATATAAGGACTTCTCAGAACCTTCAATATGCTAATCTGCATTGCAATTCTTATTGGAAAGACACACATCTCCCAAATCTCTGTGAATTCAAGGATCAGCTACTGGAACTCATATTTGGAAAACAAACTTTGGGAAAGTTCTCTTCAAGTGGTGTTTATTTTCCCAAAGAAGCGCTTTCTTAAATATATGAGCACAGTTCTCTAAACCACATCTCACTTAATCTTTTAACAGGTATATCATTTCATTCGTTCTGCTTCATAAATGTCAGTAATAAATAATTATTTTCTTGCTTGTTTTCAATATATCTTGGAAAGTGTTTATTTGTATGCATGTATATATTGATGCAACTTGTGTTTAATAAATAAGTAATTCTAAAGTGTATATACATATATAATTTAACTAATTATAAATGTTTCTAACTTATTTTCTCAACCTTGGTAAGGCTAGTCTGGTTTATATCAGATAAACATGCCCACTTCTCTGCAAAGGAACACTTTCAAAACCAGAAACAGTTCTTAGAAAACAATTTCCATGGGTTCCTTGCACTTCTGCACATCTTGTGACCAGAGGCAGTGGCAACTTTTACCAGTGCTGTCCTGTGAAAGACATTTGCACGGCAAACAGCCTTGGAAAACAGTCTCCCTGTGGGGAGAAGGGTGCCAGGCCAACGATGGGCAGGTTTGCTCGGAACCCCTTCAAAAGACTGGTTCTTTAAAAAGACTGGTTCCTGAGCGCCCTTTAAAAGTTCAGGACTTCTCAGCCATGAGGCAAACTCCTCGCACGCGGAGCATCCCCCGGGGCTGCCCCACATCACACCTATGCGCCTTGGGGTGTGAGGGGAACACTGTGAACATGAAGCCCCTGCTTCCTGCTGCGCCACGAGCAGTGACACCCGTTGTCTCTGACCCGGGAGTCTCGTATCTTCTACAAGCATCCATGAGACTGTGACAAGCTACTTATTAGCTTGCGAACGGAATAAAATCTTGGGCTTTTTATAGTTCCTGGCAGCTGTAACATTTGCATTAAGGTGACATTTTCAGATGACTATCATCCCATGTAAGAGCAGGAAAGGTTTGAAGAAGATGTCAGTGGAGGATGAAATGACACAAGATAGGGAAGGAGTAAGGAGGGTTAGTCTTGTTAGAAGAACTAAATTGGTTCCCAGAGACTGCCAATGTAACACACAATGACAAAGAGTTGTGATAGCAGCAGAATTTGAGAATACGGTGGTATTGTTTTCATGGTCCAGATGTACAACCACAAGAGGGCCGCAGGAAGCAGGAATCACAATAAGTACCTTCTATGAATCTATAATATCTCTATAAATATATATATGTTTACCTATATGCATATATATATCTAGAAAGCTACAATAGTTCTATGTGTAAAATACAGTACATCTTTATTTTGATTGTCCTGGCATAATCAGAATATACATCGCATATTTGCAACTCTAGAATAGAAGGTGGAATTAGGAAGGTAACTTGTAGGAACAAATGCAGAGCACAACATTCCAGGAAAATAAATGCACTGAAATTAGAGAAATAACATTGTACTGTCTAAACTCATGGTTACTGCCTAATAGGATATTTCTGTATCATTTTGTTTATTACACTTTTTAGGACAACACCATGGTAGGCAGAAAAATGGCCCCATGAAATATGCATGCCTCAATCTCCAGAACTTTTTGGCCAGCAGGAGGCAGGAAAGATGCAGCAGAAAGAAGTCAGGAAGATCTGAAGCCTAAGAGGAACTCAACTTGCTGCTGAAGGGGCACCAAATGGAAAGCATGAGAAGCAGTGTGGACAGGCTCCAGGAGAGAAATCCCTTGCCGACAGCAGCCGGGAAATGGGGGTCTCAGTCCTGCAACCACTTACTGAGTTCAGCCACCAGCCTAAACGAGTTTAGGAATGGACTCATCCCTGGAGTCTTCAGAAAGGAGTGCGACTCTGCCATCATATTGATTCCTGGCTTTCAACACCAAGCAGAGGACCCAGCTGAGCTAAGATGTGCCGGAGCTTCTGTCTGACCTACAGACTGTGAGATAATAAATGAGTGTTCTTTGAAGTGCTCAAGGTGTGGTAATTTGCTACGGCAAAAATAAAAGCCAATGCAAATACTAAACCCGTGTGTAACTGCTGATGGGCAATTTTTTATGAAGCTTGCCTATCTGAGGATTGAAGCAGTAATAACCAAATAAGCAAAGCTATGGAGATGTTGCCAGTTTTTAATTCAAATGTCATTTATTTGCCTACAGACATTTGTCTAGTAAATGAAATAACTTGATGAATAATTGAAACTTTGCTGTTTGATACCTTTTCAATTATTCAATAACAAAAGAGAATAACAGTAGCACTGCCAGAGAGTTTAAATAAATATTTCTCTCCTGAATTTAGTTAACTCTTACACTGTGACCACAATGTCAAGCCTGCTACACTGACTGTGAAGACTGGAAACTTCCTTTGAACTAACTCTCTTAGGAATTGAATATGAGGTCACGGGCAGGTTAGTGCAGCACATAGGTTAGTATTTACATCCTCCCCAGCAAATGGCCTAATCCTTCTAAGAGGGTCTTTCCTGTTACTTTGAACAAAGGAAGCTAACTTCTTTGAGAACAAAATTCTTTGACAATCTAAACAATGAATTTGAAGCATTGTAATCTGTGCTTTGGGGACATGTTAATATAACTGATCATTAGTTAACTCACAGCAAGATTATCTTTATTAACAAACCACAAGAATAGAACTAAAGAAGTATGAAGAGAGAAGGGGTTTCCCTAGGGCACAGTGGGTGATTCGGGAAGAGCACGTTTACTTACTTGGTAATTCAGAGTCAATCCTCCAGAGGAGGAAATGCATTTCAGGGTCATTAACAAGACCTTAACTCTTCCCATGGTTTCTCCCTTCTCTTTCATTTAACTTTAAGGTACAGTGACTGAAGACAACAAATTACTAATTGCCTCCTTCCAAATGTAACTATTTCAGAAGCAGGAGATTTTGCCTATTTGCAGGCTTTTAAAATCAACAACGACAAAGCTAAGTAGAAAAATGTGCGGGCACCTCCCTAGCAAACGCCCTCCCATAGCACAACTCGGTAGAGGAAGTGCATCCCCCCAGGTAGAGCTTCCGCTCAGATAACAACAGTATCTCACTCACCTCACTGGTTACATGTAAACTCCGGTAAAGGAGTAGCAGAGAAATTTAGGGGCAATTTTTTTACCGAGTCCACATTTATTTTTTAAATTGTACCTGGGCATCGTAAAGGGGGGCTCCAAAGGGAGCTTAAGGATGACACCAAAGCCATCTCAAGGGGGATGCAGCCTTTCTTATTTGAAAAAGGGCCCCAGTCGGGGAAATTCCACAGAGACAGAGGCCCAAGGCAGCACATACCAATACAGCATTTTCAGAATATTTATTTTCATGTATAATTCATCTATGGCAGTCAGCTTCCTTTTGAAAAAGTATTCAGTTAATATTTATTAAATACCTACCCTGGTCTTATTTCTGTCTCTCATCTAAACAAGTTTTTGAGCTGTAATTCACACGGTAAAATTCACCCATTTGAAGTGTTTTCAGGTGGCTTTTGCATATTCCGAGGTGCACAATGGCCACCCGGGGTCCGTTTCAAACATTTCCATCACCCTAAAACAAATCTGTGAACAGTCACCCCAACACCCTCCCCGCCCCAGCCCCTGACAATGACCCGTCTGCTTTCTGCGTCTGTTGATTTGCTCCTTTTGGATATTTGATGACTAAATGATGTCATACTAGATATGGTCTTCTATGACTTTTTTCCCACTTAGTGGAATGCTTCAAGGTTCATCCATGTTGTGGGCTGGATCAGCATTTCAGACCTTTTTGTGGATGAATATGCCACAGATTATTTACCCATGTGTAAATTGATGGACACTTGAGTTATTTTCAGTTTTTTGTTCCTTCTTAATAATACTGCTAATAATCATTAATGTACAAGTTTTTGAAGGGATATATGTTTTCATTTGTTTTAGATTTTTGGTAGGAGTGGAACGATGTTTTGAGGACCATTTTGAGGGATGGCCAAACTGTTTTCCAAAGTGACTGCTCAGTGTAACATTCCCAACTAGCAATGTCTTACACGTCTCACCACACTTGCTATTACCTGCCTTTTTATGGCAGCCATCCCAGTCAATATGAAATGGTAGCTCGTTGTGATTTTAATTCACAGAAGGCAGTTACTAATCTGTTGATCATGTCTTCATGTGCTAACTAGCCATTTTATATCTTCTTCAGAGAACCGTCTATTCAAATACTTTGCCCATTTATTAATTGGCTTATTTGTCTTTTCTATTATTGAGTTGGAACATTTATTTTAGATACAAATATCTTATCAAACACATAATTTGAAATTACTTCCTCACATTGTATGGGTCATCTTCTCACTTTCATGATGGGATTATTAAAAAAACTATTTTTTTTACTATTATTGAATTATCTTAACACCCTTAAGAGAATAAATGCATGGGTTTATTTCTCAACTCTTAATTAATTATTTATTGACTGCCAATACTACACTGTCATGATTATTGTAGTTTTGTGAGTTTTAAAATTGGGATGTGTGATTCCTTCAATGTTTTTTTGTTTGTTTTCAAGATAGTTTTTGCTCTTCTGAGTCCACTGAGATTCCGTATGGATTTGAGATCACTGAAAATTTCTGCAAAAAATAAAAACTAGGATTTTGATACATTGTGTTGACCAGTAGATCAATTTGAAGAGCATTGGCATTTTAACTATATTGTCTTCTGATTCATAAACACAGGATGCCTTCTTTCATTCATTTAGGTCTTCTGTTAGTTCCTTCAACAATGTTTTGAGGTTTCTCAGTGCACAAGTTTTGTACTTCTTTTATAAATTTGCTTTAACTTAATTTCTCTAATCATTTTAAAGATATTTATTAATTCATGGAATAACCTTTAAACCATCAGTCTCATGAATTAATTGCTATTGTGCTCACTGACAAGGCATAGTGAATTCTTCTTTCCGTGGATTGAATCTCCCACAATTCCCAGTTAAAGCATAAGGCACTTTCCAGGAAGTCAGTTTGTAAGTGCTGAATGAACTATTTTACAGAAGGCTATTTTATTATAGATTATGGGAATGAAGTGACCGTGAACATAAAAATTAAGACAATATGCCAAGAGATATTGGGGAAAGTCATTCCAGGGGTCTCACCTAAAGACTTAAAATATACAGGTCTCTGATTTACAAACGACCTTTGGCTGTATGGCAAAGTCTGCCATTTATAAATGTTTTTCCCTTCCAGAAACCTATATATATCCACAGGCTCAGGGGCTGAGGCACAAGAAGACACTTCAGTCAACAGCAGTTGGCATTTTTTGTGCAAAGAATTAGGTAGCAAAATGTTTTAGATTTTGTGGGCTATCTGTTCTTGGTTTCAACTACCGAATTATGCCATTGTGGCACAAAAGCAGCCATACACGATACGTAAACAAAAGACTATGCCTGTGTCCAAGTAAAACTTTGCTTGTAAAGACAGTCAGCGGACCAGATCGGGGCTCCAGTAGTTAGCCAGCTCCTGGTCTACCGTGATGTATCTGGAACACAATGTTGTCCTCACAGCCCTAGAGGATGAAATCCCATGGGCAGGGCGCTAATGTCTCAGAAAGAAATCGTCTTCATTACTACGACCTGGAGCATCAGAAGCACACTCCACCAGGCATTCAGCTGACCAAGAGGAAGACGGATTCTGCTGAGTCTATGCCTCTGGTGAGGACTCCTGAGGATGGGGGTGGCAGAGGGTGGCTCACGCAGCCCCGCAATAAAGAGCTACAGTAGCCCAAGCCTTCAGGATTATTCTGTAGGAATGTCAAAACAAAGTGCCACAGACTAGGGGCTTAAGCAACCAAAATTTACTTTTTCACAATTCTGGAGGCTAAGAGTCCAACATCAAGGTATCAGCAGTGTAGGCTTCTTCTGAGACCTCTCTCCTTGGCTTGCAAAAGGCCATCTTCTCCCTGTGTCTTCGCATGGTTTTTCCTCTGTTTGTGTCTAAGTCCGAATATCTTCTTCTTGCAAGAACAGCGGTCATACTAAATTAGAGCATAGCCTAATGACCTGATTTTAATTTAATCATCTTCTTAAAGATTCCAAATATAGTCACTGTTCTGAGGTACTAGGGGTCAGGACTTCAACACATGAATTTGGAGAGGATGTAAGTCAGCCCATAATAGCTTGTCTCAGAGAAAACCCAGAAACACTTCAGCCTAAAACCAGCCTCTAAATTTCTTTTTGCCTTTCGTTTTACCTCCTTTGGACCAACACTGCCCACTTTCTGTCCATGCTATGGAGAGTCTGAACTTTTTCCCGCCGTAGTCTAACCAAAACACATACAAGCTCCCAGCTTCTGCCTGGTTGCTCTTCCCCATAAAGCAAGCCATGGCATCTCAAGATTTTTATAGGCCTCAAGTAGTGTGCAATAAACGTCCTCTCCTTCTTTCAGAACTTAGTCCTTGTTAGGAGAGACATAGTCACACAAGGAGGAGTCATGTGTGCAACATAAACCAAAGATGGTTCGTATATTATACTGTTAATAATAGTAACTCACATTAACATAGAACTTGACCGTATCTATGTGATTGCTCCTTAGTGCCATGGTTGCCTGTGAGGCAAATCGGGCAACCCCACTTAACAAATGAAGAATCTAAGCTTCAGAGGAGCTTGGGGATTTGCCTTCGGTGATGCAACTAGGTTACCCACCCAGAACGATCCAGGAGGCTCTGACTCAGACTTGGGATTATCCGGCCCTGGTACTGCTCACATTTTCTAAGCTGCGACCTCCTGATTTGAAATGAAAGTGAAAGTGTGGCATTTCTGATGGAGATAAAGGAGGTGAGGTGGGGGGGGGGGGCGCTTGCAGAGGGAGTAATGAGCAGGTTCAGTCCCAGAAGAAGGGGGAGGAGGGAAGGAAAATAGAGAAAGGCTACTTCCCCCGTCTGTCCACCTCCGCGAAGCTGATGGCCACCACAGTCTGCAGCACTAACTGAGGGGGTGGGTGGGGCGGGGGAGGAGATGCAGAGCGGCCTGGCCTCCCCAACACATTCTCCGAGAGGAAAGATGGCAGAAGCCTGTCCCGAGACGTACTGCTCCCGTGACCCTGCAAGCACAGGCTTGGAGAGCTATCTCAGGTGCTCCCCGCACACGTCCCTTCATGTGCCGCCGGTGTGTACGGTAGGCACAGGTAAGCCTGGGTCTGCTCGCATCCTTTTTGCAGGAGGAATCATCTTCGGGACATAAACCTGAGGAGAAATTCTCACATCAGAAGCTTTGTGTTGAAAAGACATTGTGCACTTCTTCCCTCCCTGTTCTCCAAAAGAAGGTGTGTTTTTTTATTTATTTTTTAAAAGCTATGGTGCTTAAATTGCTCCAAACAAGGCTGTGCAGCGCTTTTCAAAGGGGTTTCACAGCTGCCCTTGGGAGACAGTGCCAAAAAACGTTAGATTTTGAACTCTAATTTGAAAAAATGTGTCTAATTCAGATCCTATAGTTTCCTTTAGCAAATTTCATGCTATAATTTCTTATTGTACGTTCTCATGACATTATATATAATCCTACCCTTCTTTTTATCTTTCAGATTGAAGTCAAGAGTTACAGCATCTCTTCAATTCATCACTTAACTAAGACATATAAAGTATATTGAGTTATTTTAGCCACCTTTTTTTAGGCTTAAGTCCTAAATATGGTCTTTTCATCACCCCCAGTACTCTTCTGGCAATGGATCTCAAAGTTGGGAGGACTTTTAAAGATCACCTTTGTCTAGCCACCCAATGAATATCTAAATCTCATTACCAAGCAGACCATTGATCAGAAACCTAAATGGTGACTCAGCCCTCAGGCAACTCACTATCTTGTGAATGAAGCCTTTATTTAAACAGTGGAGATGTGCTGTGTGTGTGTTTTGTCCTGGTGGGGGGGAAAAGTCTGTGGCTACACGCTCTCAAAGTCAAGTGGAAATCAACCTTTCATACATGTGGCCAGTAGAATATTGAAAAGGTTTTCAAGCCCATTGAAATCCCGAATGTAATGCAGTGCGATTATATCCAGCCCCCACCCCCGAAATCCCTGATTGGGGGAGGAGGTCTGTGGATGATGCAGCATTTAAGATGCATTGCATAAGAATGGCAAGCTAGTAGCCACACCTTCCTGAAGGGAAGACGGCTGCAGCCCAGTGGGAATTGTGTACGGACTGAGAACCTTCAGGGACTCCTGACACAGCCAGGATAGAGTACCTGCGCAAGAGACGGCACCCGGGATGTCCATGCTTCACCAGGAATTTTTGCTCTAAAGATGGCAGCCAAAAGAAGGTAAAAGATTCCAGGGAACTGGCAAAACTGTCAGACGCTAACACGTCATGAGAGGGGCCAGATATGAAGTCGCACAGGAAGTTCCAGGCCGAGCTTTTACATGAGGGTGGGCCAAAAGAGGAAGGGGAGAAGCTACTGTGGTCTGGAGCGAGAGGGGAGAAGCCGTGCTTCTGTGAAGGACATACGGAGAAGCCACTCTCTTGGGCCTATGCCTCCCCGGACTCCACCATGACCCAGCGTAACAGGGCACAGGTGTTCCTGAACCACTACATGGAGGCGAGAACAGCACGGCCCAGACCCTGAGGAGAGAGCATCTAGGAGAGGATGGTGACTCTGAGACCCACAAGATCTGTTAGGATGTGGGGACTCGTGGGTGTGCTTTTGGCTTGTGGCCTTTTGGAAAGCAAGGGAGGCTCTGGGTCTCGTGGGAAAGGAGGGCTCTGAGCAGGAGTCCTCTGGGCCCCCCAGGCTGGAGGTTGGAACCCTGTTAACAAAAACCTGCTTCTTCTAACACTAATTATTGGGTCATATGTCAAGGCACCAGGTGGCACAGCCCCGGTTTGCTTGGTAACACCAAAACTTCAGTTAAGATCATACATTTCGCTCAACGATGAAGTACGCAATTTGTTTCCCTACCTGCTCATGGCCTTGACCAGAAATCACAAAGAAAACATCAAAATCCCTGAGTCCCATTGTCCCCTTGCCTTCTTTCAGTCTCTGTCTGGCTTGTTCTCCTAGGAGGGCCCTTATTTGGCATTTCCCCCATCGTTTACCTACTTTTTTTCTCTTCAGTCCCTAAGGGGCGATTGGTAAAAATCTAACATGTGAACTTGGACTAGCAAGTAAATATGACAGAACGACTTAGCCTTTCCTGATAACATCATTTCATTTTATCCAAGAGCATCATCATTTAACATGAATAATTACATGATGTTGCAAACACCAGATGACCTGGCAGTTTGAAAGGAGTGAAGCTTGGAGATCTGAAAAGTGCTTTTGACCCTTTTAAAAGTAAACTTGATTTGTCTAGCGTAGGGCCCAGTGCTGGAGAACAACAGTAATAAGTCTCAGATTCTAGAATGAACTACATTTCAATGTTGACATAATTGCTTGTGTTATTTGTTTTGGGAGGTGACTGAACACTTCTGGCAGAAGCTGCAAATCAGCTCAGCTGAACGCATTTGCATCCGGGAAGCAAGAAGCTTACCATAAGCATTCTCCTGTGATTACTCATATATTCAAGGGAGAAAGCTCTTGACTAAATCTTTACCCTCATTTCTAGAAATCCCTTCATTCTCTGGATGGAGAAACCCTTTGGCTCGTCTGTCTGTCAAGGGAGAACTCTTGAACTTCCCCTGACTGATGGGAAGATAAAGGTCTCTCAGGAAGGAAAATGTCACCGTGTCCTGGGGTTACTTTTTCCAAAGTGACATTTAAATAATGACTGTGTCACCCTGCCCTTCTCACTAATTCCTAAACTTCTGAGTCTCCCTGCCCTTTTCTATTCTTCCCATAAATGGCATTTTCACTCTCCTGGCCCTGAGGTTAATCTTTGCTCTGAGTGGCTCAGAGAACCCCAGCAATTCCATTTGCCTCCAGAATGAAAGCCAGACCCTAAGGTGGCCATCCAGATTCTTCATGAGCCCACTCCCACCCTTCGGGGCTGACTTCCCACAATCCCTTCCTGAGGCCTCTGACAGAGGCAAAGCCAACCACCATACCCAGCCCCACAGGCGTTGCCATGCCAGCCGTGCACATCCTTTCCGCCTGGAATGCTCTTTGCTGCTTGTGCCCAAGTGAGTATGTTCTAGCTGCTCTTCCAACACTAATGCTTCCGTGGAGAGTTCTTCAACACCTCTCTCATTTCCCAGCTAAACTCGCAGGGAACTGCTATCACTCCTTTCTGGTGAGAAAGGAATAATCTAACTATTTTATCATCTTCCTGCCTGACCACAATGACCAATGGCAACAGGGCGTAGCGCGGTGCTTCGAATCCATCGTGCCCCATGAGTGCTTACCAGATGACAAGAAACCTAAGCCAGTACCGTGATTTTATTTATAAGCTCAAATGCCAAGGAAAAGAAAATCAAGAAAGGGTAGATATATCAATGGCGTATATACACGTTCACTCTAGGCCCAAGGCCAGCTTTTCAGAATAGTGAGCGACCTTGGGTACTTGATCCAAGGTATTTTTGTGGTTGTATCATTGAGCCCTTTGTTCAAGGCATGTTTTGCCAGTGGAAGAAAATGAACTAGCCCTCGCTTCTCATAACTTGCTTTCATCAAGTGCCAGTACTGATAAACCATCCTGGAAACCCTTTGCACTTCATTCATCACCGGCTCCCCCACGACTTTCCATTCCATCCGTGCTCTTGCATCCCTTTGAAGGTTTCCGTGCTGTTGTCCTACCGCCTTGGGAGCTGTTGAAGAATATTGTTATGTCTTATAGTTACAGAGGGCGGTGGGACAACTCCATTCCCTACCAATAGGTAGGAAACCCTCCTTTGCTAATTCTGAAAAGGGCCAGGAAACGCAAAGAGAGCATCGAAGTACTATTTCCTGAGATAATTCCAGGCTCCCTGACGCCTTCTCAAAAGTGACAGCAGAAACCGAGGACAGAAGGCGCAGCTTCCAGAAGCTAATGATCGTGCCGCCATCCAGGACGGAGATCACTGAGCTCTAACGTCCTGAGCTGCTGCTTGTCATAAATCCTCCGCATGTAAAACTCGAGCCTTGGCTGGGCGAGATTAATGGTTAGCAGTGTATACAATATTTATTAAACCTCTTTTTATGTTGCTTGGCAATCTGTGCTCCCATCAAACAAGTTGCAATAATTGACATTTAGCACATCAACCTGCGTTTGACTGAGAAGCATGACATTCATGCAGATAGTAAACATTTGGCAATTGCTGTAAATGTCTCCAAATTTAACGTCATGACCTTTTCTCAGGTAAATGTTTTTGGATAAAATGTAAATAATGATTCACTGTATGTCAAATACCACAGTATGTCAAATACTGTGCAATGTCAAGTTTACTGTCTTGTTACCCTCCAGAGGTTCATAGATTGGTTGACCCGTTGCATCTTTCAGTGAGAACTCATGATGATTTGTCGTAACTCATTGGCTGTCCAAACTTCTTCCCCCAGAATATTCCTGGTGAAGGGGAAATGTGGTTTGGTTTCACTGTTTAATTAAATGAAACTTGGCATTTAAAAAATCCATACTCAGCATGAAAAATTAAATTCTATTTTAGGCACCTCCAAGCCCAGGATCCATCCATGCCTCAGAACCTCTCAAACTTGTGACTTCAAATCATCAAAGAAAGTAAGACTACACCAATCCTTTCACCTTCCAACTTTTCTGGGCTCTTCTCCAATCATGTAACAAATGTTACTGTTATCAAGGCATAATGTAACTGCATCCAATGCCGCTGCTCTATAAAAATTCATCCTCATTCATCAGTGTGAAAAGTATCACTCTAATTAATAGTCTGCTAGGTCCTCCCAACTGCACTGCTGTATTTAAATACTTTCCCTAAGAGGAGCAAGACTTTCCAAATGATGTTCACTTTGTGCACATTAAGTGAAAATTGAATCTTTTTCATGAACCTTCCATTTAGAAATGTGCCAGACATATTTCTAAGCCCTTTACCAACACGAGCACATTTCATCCACACAACATTGCTTTGGGAGTATGTGAGTCAGGTACCGTTGATATCCCCACTTTGCAAATGAAAATATTGAGGCACAGAGAAATAAAGAGACTTGCTCTTAAATAAAAATGCTGGTCAAGTTAATGAGTCAGTAGATCCAGGGAAAAGAATGAGCTTACAACGTTACAATGTGCACTGATGCTATAAGATTTCCATAGTACGTTGTGAAGCGAAATATATGCATTTATATTTCATTGTGTATGTGTGCATATATATATTTTTCTGGACAGATTGGAAAATATATATATATGTATATATTTCAAATCTGTCCATAAAAAGTCCAGCCATTATTAATATAATGAAAGCAGTTTGCATGACCTCTATGTAACCTGGCAGCCAAGGAGAGTGGACTGGAATGCATATGCATGAACAATGATGATTTCGCTGTCATAGTCGGTGCGAGCAGTAAGCATTGTTGAGTGAGCATATGCACTGTGCGGCCATCACATTCAAAATGACTGAATGAGTAGAGCAACGAACATGCATCACATTTTGTATTAAGCTTCAACATTCCTCCGCAGAAACTATTCAGATGATTCAGAAGGCCACAGCTATGGGCAACTGGTGATTGGCAGCTTTATCACGACAATGCACCCTCTCATGCATCCATCTCATCCTTTTTGGTGAAACATCAAATCACCCAGGTGACTCAGCATCTGCTACAACCCAGAGTTGGTGCCCTGTGACTTCTGACTTTTCCCAAAACTAAAATCACCTTTGAAAGGGAAGAGATTTCAGCCATCAGTGAGATTCAGGATAATACAATGGGGCAGCTGATGGTGATTAGAACTGTGTGAGGTCTCAAGGTGCCTACTTTGAAGGGAATTGAGGTGTCATTGTCCTACGTACAGTGTTTCTTGTCTCTTGTATGTTCTTCAGTAAATGTCTCTGTTTTCCACAGGACATGGCTGGATACCTTCTGGACAGACCATTTGATACACACACACACACATCTCCATATGTGTGTGTTGCTATTGTTTGTTTTAATCACCAGGGAAATTTGTCAAAATATACTGTCCAGGCTTCTAACCCTAAACAATGAAACCAAAATATCTCTGGAGGGAGTCTGTACCACCGATTCATAAACAGGTGGTTCATAGGGGCCTCCCCTGGCACAAGTGAACTCGGCAAGGGGGCAGTGTTCTAGTTAACAGATTAGAATGAGTTATATCAAGTTATGAAATCCAATAATCTTAAAATTCTTAAATTATATTTATGTCTTATGAAGGAACAAATATATCCCACATCATGTGCTAGGACATTCATGCAAGGAGGAGGAAGAGCTGTCTTGGCTAATACTGAGCATCCATGAGATTGCCCCTGTCACCTATACGCTCGAAAAACAGGGCTCAGAATTTTAATGGTTAATCTCTGACTTAGACCATTGAACTGCAATGCCCTTTAAGGCTAAACTAAATTTTAAATTCAATTCACTGGAAGGAGTTCATTGGTGACCTTTGAGAAATCAATTGTGTAGTATCCCAGGAAAAATGGACAATCTAACTTCCCTACCAACTGATGACCTTAAGAGACGTGCGCCACCCCTACCGAGTAGCCTAGGAGAGTACTTTCGGCAGTGAAGTTTGACAACAACCTGTTACATCCTAACATAAAACTTTGTCTTCACAAAATGGGGTGGCAGCCTAGACCCTGAGGGCCGGCCCTGCACTTGGTACTCTGCAGACACATTTAGCAATTTTTACAAATATTGGCCTTCCTCACTTATTGTTTTGACTACATGAAAAAAAATTAAGGTCACTCGTTGATTAAAATCTTTATTTTAAAAGCAATAAAGGCATTTGTTTTTAGAAAAAAAATGGTGAAAGTAGTTTGTATGTAGACAAACTTTAGAGGTAGTCATGGAAACAAAATTTTCAGAATGTAGATACAGAAAGTAGTAGCTACCACCATAAACTGCCCTAACTACCCAAACAGCACGCTCCCGTGAGTAGCCCCAGCTAGGCCGTGTGCCCTCCATCAGAGCCCCAGGATCCCTGCACATCCAGATTCAAGCGTTCCTTTCCTGCCGCCAAAGCCTAATTTCCATTGCATTTCTTATTGATATCCATGGAGCTCCCTGAATGACATGCAACCCGTTGCTGAGGACCTCTTTCTCTACATTCCCCTGGCATCTCAGGCAGCCCTACTTCCAACAGAAGCCCCAGCCCCAGCTCCAGTTCAAGAGACAGAGGCAACCCTTTCAAAGACTCCATGATTGACTGTACCTACCAGTTCCAAATTTTCATGACATTTATTAGGTTAATACATCCACCAGGGACGTAAACAACTGAGCACCAAGTGGAGTCAAAACACTGAGATGTCCCTTGATTTGTGAGATCAGCAGAAGCATAGAGGAAAAATGAGGACTGGTCCAGAAGATAATGACAGAGATGTTAAGATGTCCCACGTTTCATCGGTTTTCAAAGAGTGTCTGTCAGTTACCCTCTGACTCCCCATAAACCACAACTCAGGGCCCGTCTCCTATTTGCCTAGCCTGCAGAGGTAAGCATTGCTTCTCGGGACAGCCCTATATAAATAAGTTATGGACAATATATTGCCAGCTTCCACCAGCTAATAACATCATGTATTTTTTATGCATTGCTGGGATTTGTAAGTTGGAGGCATATCCATTGAGATGGATAATGGTTGTTTTCTTTATTTTATGCACTTAGCCTTCTTTTTGAGAACTGAATTAATCTTGTGCTTTATAATGGTGAATGCTGAAGAGGTGTCTCTCCTTCTCTGTCTGTTAAAAAAAGAAGTCTTGTTTTGGCTTCTGATGTACTTGCTACTTCTGTTTATCCCCTGCTTAGACATTTTGATTAGTATAATTGTTTTTGGAAGCATAAACCAAAAGCTGGAATCTAAGGAGATTGAATTCCTATGGAACAGATTTATGATCCAATATGCAAAATTCTTGTACTTTGAAATGCAGTCCCCAAAGTCAAGAAGGATTTGATGTCAGAATGTTTTTGAATCATTTCCTAGAGGACACCTAAAACAAGGACTGGAGACTCAGTGTCTCCAACAAATGGAGTTAAACTTTGGACTAATTTCCATCATACATCAAGGAGTTTTAGGTGATTTAACCTTCATCAGTTTCCCATTGTTATACAGATTAAATAGCTGTTTTATCCTAAATGCAAACAAAAGGGCAGAACCCGGACTATTATTGAATTGTTTGAAACAGACCATGCTTTTGAATAACTCTAGCATGACAGGTGTTCCCAACCCTTCTGAAATGAGCTGCACTGCACACGTGAGAACAAGCCTCGCACCCTAGAAAAGGCGGCTTCAGCAGATGCTGGTTTTCTGCGTCTGCAAATCTGGGTTGACATTCTAATAAATTTCCTAGTTTACAGAACATCAGAGATAGATGGCACCTTAAAAGATAACGTAGTCTACCACCCTTATTTTACACTGGACAAGTCCGAGTGGGTAAGTGGATTATCACACAACCGTTTAGAGGAAGAGATTATGTTAAAATGCAGCCCTATCTTCTACCAAACGTTCTGTTCATCAGACTATATCATGTCAGTCTGACCGTAAAAAAACAAAGTGGTCGTGTGTACTGGAAATTATTTGTCATTCTTGAATAACAACAGGAAAGACCCCATTATCTCAAGAGGAGATTCTGATGTTAATGTTGTAAAAAATGAAACTAAGTAGAAATGAAATTGTTTCTGTGTGCAACAATACTAACCTTTTTTCTCTTATTTTTGTTGTTTCATTTTATTGACAGCTCATGGAACTTATTTTCAGTGTTGCTCTAATCTGAAACTGTCTTCTAGGAAGTTTCAATATCCTGATCTTTGTTGTTTTCACTCAGGGTGCGGTATTTATGAAGACTTGGTTCAAATTTGAAAAGACTATCTGCATCATTTTGGTAAAGCCAAGAAGAGCGATGACATCCCTATCATCAATTACTCTGTTAGATGCACACATTTTCACAGTAAGCCCAGCAATGTGATTAAGATCATCAGAGTAAGAATCTGAAAGGACAAATCTAATTAACATGCATATATCAATATTAAAAATTAAAATGTTGCACTACTGGGAATGTCCGTTTGTTCTGCCACCATAGACAACAGTACAGAGGCTGAAATCGCCTCTCATGAAGATATCTGCACCCCCCTGGTTACTGCAGCATTATTTACCGTAGCAAACACATGGAAAAAACTAAGTGTCCACCACTTAGGATTAAATGGATAAAAAAAAACATGGTGTATATAGACAATGAAATATTATTCAGCCATAAAAAAGGAAAATTGCCATTTATAATGAAATTAATAGATCTTGAGGGCATTACACTAAGTAAAATAAGTCAAAAGAGAAAAACAAATACTGTGTGATCTTACTTATATGTGAACTCTAAAAAAAAAAAAATTCTCATACATACAAAGAACAGATTGGTGGTTACCAGGGGCAGGGGGGTGGGGTAGGAAAAATGGTTGGAAACGGTTGAAAGGCACAAACTTCTGGTTATAAGGTAACTGAGTCCTGGGGATGCGATGCACAGCGTGGTGACTAGAGCTTACCAAGCTGTATTGTATGTTTGACAGTTGCTCGGAGAGTAGATTTTAAAAATTCTCATTATAAGAAAAAAATGTAAGTGCGTATGGTGATGGATATCACCTAAACTTGTGGTGGTCATTTCACAGTATCAAATCATTCAGCTGTATACCTGAACCTCATATAACGTCTGTCACTTGTCTCTCAAAAAATTGATGGGTAGATGTCTTGCAATAGTTAACATTTATTGAGTACGTACTGTGTGGCAGGCCCTTGCCAAGTGACTTATAAATGTGGGGTTTTTTTCCCATTTACTTCGCAACACGAAACTACAAAGCAGATGGCATCATTGCTCCAGCGTGCAGTTAAAGAAAAAGGAGTTCGAAAAAACGGTGAAGACCATATTGCTAGCCAAAGATAGATCCAAGTTCTGATTCCCGCAGTCTGATTCCAGAGCCTTAGCCATTTATTGGCCACTCGGTTCTAACTACTGTGGCACGTTGCCTCTCCTAGATTTGCAGCCCATAACTGGCAATCCGAACTTGATTAAAATGGTAGCATGAGCAAATATGACTCAGAAAATACTATAATCACACACACAAAAAAATGGCTTCACTGAAGGGATCCAAGGGAAACTCAGTAAGAGTTTCACTTGGAGTAGATTTAAAACCATTCCATCTTCAACTGTGCAGGTAACAACTTCATGAGATTTGAAAGTTCTTTTTCCAACAGGCTCAATCAATGGCTTTCGATTTCTTACGCAAGTGAATTTACAGATACGTGCATGCAAAGTCAAGAAGAAATGCCAACGTGATAAATCTGTAGTGACGCCACCCTCATGAGCAGTCTAGGGTTCCAGTGCGAATTTACAGTGGTGGCATAATTATTCTATTTCCCGTAAGCAGTTTCCGTAGTGGCACCGACTTGGTAGTTTGTCACATGGGTGGCAGCACAAGTACCCAAGCAGCCGGACATTGTGAAAAAGTGAGATACCCCAACGGGCATTCTCTAGCAATAACATTATGGGACGTACTTCTGAATGTGCAGGGACATTTAGTTAATGGCACCAATTAACACATTAGATAAGAAGTACACATGGCAGACAATGAAACGCAGCATGCGGGCAAAGAAATGTTCTTACACATTTTGTCATCTTTGCCTTGGTACTTCTATATATACATGTCCATGTGGACCATGTTTCTAGTCAATGTCAGAGTCACAAATGTCACCCACCACAATCACACCTCATGTAAAGAGAACCTCTTATATCATGTAGTCATAAAAAGAATGATAAAGCTAAAATCAATCAGCATATATAAGCACTTCTGGAAATACTTTGGAATCCTATTTCTGAAGTATTAGTAATTTTTTGATGTCATTGCTTTAAGGAAACTTTTCAGTATCTTGCTCCAAAGTATAAAATATTGATAATGGTCCCTGGCTGGTGTGGCTCAGTGGATTGTGTGCCAGCCTGCGAACCAAAGGGTCACCGGTTTGATTCCCAGTCAGGGCACATGCCTGGGTTGCAGGCCAAGCCCCTGGTGGTGGGGGGGCACATGAGAGGCAACCATGCATTGGTGCTTCTCTCCCTCTATTTCTCTCTCCCTCCCCCCTGTCTAAAAATAAATAAAATCTTTTAAAAAATAAAATTAAAAAATGACAATGGGGTGATTCATAGAGAATGATGACAGGAACCTTTTACCTTTATGAACTTTATAGGTACTTGTTCATATAATCGTATATTATATATACAGTGAAATCAGATGTATAATGTCAGAAGAGAAAAAAATGCTCCAGCCTAATTTTATCCTACATCTTCTAGATTGAAACTCACAATGATATGATTTCACGTTGACTTAATATGCTCAAAGAATTCCATCTTGGATACCTCCTGCATGACAGAAAATGTGGCAATAACTCCTGATGATCTTCATGTTTGCCCCACAACACCATGTGTACTCTTCTATTTTATTGCTTTGTAATTGCTGATTAACTGGTCTCTCCTCTACCCTAAATTATAAGCTCCTTGAGATGACGATGGTGTCTTCTTCCTCATTGAATCTTCATGCTCCTTTTTGGATCCTCGGTGCTGCAGCAGTGCCTTGCGCGCAGTAGGCTCGTGATACTCATTTCTGGAGTGGAGAAAGGAAGGAGAGGAGGGGAGAGGAAAGGAGGTATGGGAAGAAGAAAGGGAGGAAAGAAAGAGATAAGAAGGGGAAGAGGAAGGAAGGGAAAAGGAGGGAGAGGAAGAGGGAGGGGAAAGGGAAGAGAGGAAGGGAAGGAATGGGAGGAAGAAAAGGAAGGAGAAAGGAAGGAAGGAGAAAGGAAGCAATTCTGCTGCATCCTCCTCATAAAGTAGGAGACTCCACCCCTGTGGTCCCAACAATGGCATGCACATGAAGGGCACAGAAGCTTTCAGATAAAGATATTCATGCAGTGAGGGTACCAAGAAAATGCATCAGCGCTGTGTTCTGCTGCTATGAAATGCAGAGAAAGCTTCTCTGGTTACAATATACCTGCAGTTCCATTCAACTGGGTGAATCAAGCATGAGATCATACTGATCATTGCTTTTTAATACTAATTTTAAAACACTCAGATAGTGCTTATTAAGTGTCCAGTACAGGCCCAATGTATTGCTAGTTGCTGATATAAAAGCAAAAGAAATTGCACGATCATCCATTCATTCAGCATTTATGGAGTATTTAGTAATTTGCCAGATGTGCTGAACACTTTCCCTGTCCTTGAGATAATCACATTGTTCCTGGGAAGCCAAAGCAAATAAGTGTAAAATAGAACGTTATGACAACACTGAGATAAATATAAGCATTTAATAATAAAGCTAGTATTAGCCAAAATTCAGTAAGTGCTACTCCATGTCTGTCAAGGTGCTAAGCATTGTACATGCATCGCATTTTGTAACATTCAGTGTACTTTATACTCATTGTCATTGAAATCCCCATTTTATAGCTGAGAAAGCTCAGCGCAAAGCAGTTAAATAATTTGCTGAAGTCATCAGTTAATAACGTGAGCCAGTGGTCATTCTGGCTCCAAAATTCGTGCACCTTAACATTATGCTCTGCAACCTCTGATCGCTTCCCTAAATATTTGGATGTAGGTCATATATTCCAAGGAATGGAAATTCTGTTCTTTCTAAAATTATTTTTTTAAGTTTCATGGATGAGATAAAATTTGAGATACAGCTCTTGAAGCGTTGACATGATCTATACTACTTGACTAAATAGAAGAAAAATTGATAATATCAAGATGAAGGCAGGAATAGGAAGTTCAAAATGTCAATGCGATTTTATGCAAAATGATGAGATCTGTCGGGGAGCAGACGATTTAATGGGATGGAAGCTTTGGACCCATAAGTCTATTGAGACCAGTGAATATGCCCAGAATGGTAACCTAGACCTTGTGAACCCCCACCCTCCCCTCCCCTCCCCATCACCGTTTAATGATACCACGTTCTGTTTCCTTAACTTCTGAATTGGTGTTCTCCTTTCCACCTCCCCCAAAAAGGCCTTAGTGCTGGGCCTCACAGTTTCTTCCTGGGACTAGTGCTTCAACACTAGCTTGCTCTGGACTGCAATGCAAATATTAAGTCTCTCTCTCTTCCTCGGTTGTTGTTGTTATTGCTGTTGCTGTTGTTGCTGCTGTAGTTTTAGTCGGAGGAGCGGACAGATAACAAACCCATTCCACAGGCTAGTGTGTGCATTAAGGAAGACAACAGGAGTAAAGTACATACTTAGTGCTTTTCCTAGCCAATGGTATAAACTCAACAAACGTTAGCTTTGCCATGTTCTTGCTTCATCTTTTTATAAAGTCTTCCCTATAGCCTATCTCCTAACCTATGGCTAGATATAATCTATCCAAAAATGCACATCTAATCGTTTTAGCCTGATGCTTTAAATTTTTCCAAGGATTTCTCATTGCTGCTGGATGAAATCCCAACTGTTCAATCTGGTCTTGGCCTGACAGGCCCTGCGTTCATTGGTAAGTTACTTTAGTTTCAAAAATAAGGGAGTCCCTCCTATGTGCCAGGGATGACTCTAGGTGTGCGACAGTAACAACAAACTTGGTCATTCAAAGCCCAGAGCCCAAGAGGAAGCTCTGGTCTGGAAAGAGAGATTTGGGTTCTTCATCATTAGGGTGAAACCAAGAGTGTGGTTGAGATTCCCACTGAGAACATGAGGTGTGACAAGGAAAAAAACATCAAGAATAAAACCTTTGAGACCACCAACTTTGAAAGGCTAGACAAAGGAAGAAGAGAGCATGGAGGGGCCAGAGAAAGAACAGTTGGGAGAAAGAGAATGGGAAGGAGATGTGCGGCCATTAAAGTCAAGGGAGGAGGAAGCCAGGAAGAAGGGAGTGGCCAGCCACAGGGGAGACAGACCCTGCATGAGATGTGTGCCCTGGCGAGGGGGGCGGGGGCGCTAACTGCAGCAGCTTGAGAAGAGAACAGCAGGTACGAACACGAAAGCGGGACTGCAAGCTGGGTCTTGAGGTGCTTCCCGGTGAGGTGGGAGAGAGACCCCGGCACTCCCACCCCGAATCTCCATGCAGCCAAGAGCAGAACCTTCTTTAAGGGGAAGACTTCACTGGCCAGTAGTTTTCAACGCTGGCTGCTTATTAGAACCCCTTCAAGATACTTTAAGAAATAATGACACCCAGGACTGTTGCCAAAATTCACATCCAATTGATTTTGAAAGCGATCTGACATATATATTGTTTTAAAGCTTCATAAGTGCTTCGAAATTGCAGCCAGGTTTGAAGACCATTATCAGAGGGGACAGGGAAGAAACCAAGCCCAGGCCTCCAGGTCTCACAGAAGAAATGCACAGACCCCTGTCACTCAAGAGGGGCTTTTAGAAATAATATCTAACACAGTTTATGCACTTAAGCTGCCCTGTGCCCAGGAATTGACTTATATCATCCTAATGTATCCTTCAAATCATGCTACAAGTTTTATAACCATCTCCATTACATGACTATGGAAACCGAGGCCCAGGAAGGTTAGTTAGTACTTCAGCCAAGTTTAGCTAGCTCCTTAAGAGCAGAGGCAGGATTCGAAGGAACCCGACCGTGTGCCTACCTCGGCTGCCTCCCACATTTAAATCATCAACCACACCTCCAAAGCACCATGACAGATGATACAAAATAAACAAATTATTGACTCTTGGGGCTATGCAGACAAAGAGGAAAAACTAGGTGTGAAAATTTAAGACTAACAATGAAAAACACACTGTATTATAGATAGTGGAACCTGTAGTACTCGGGAGTAGCCTGCTGTCACTTTCCAGACCTATCCCTACATCATTTATTGGGCTAACTGCAGAATTTAATTAGCAGATCCAGCATGATCCAGATACACCACGAGACAGATAATTAATTTTGCTTAAACTTACCTTGAACCTGAATGGCACTTCTGTTCTACCTTCCTAAGTGACCCAAAACTGAAGGCATACAATGACATAAACCTAAATAATGATTTAGTAGAGCCATTACCAAAAGTTTAAAATTTTCTCCTACATGATCTGCGTGATGGAGAGTCCTAAATGTGCACGTAAGTGAAAGTTTGTAAATTACTCCAGAAGGCGAAGCAGAAGAGTGCCACCAGCCGCCCAAACTATAACTCGTTGTAATTGAAATGCGCTTCCTTGCACGCACGCACACACACATCACGCCTGTCCTCAAGGAGTGGACATAAATATGTTCGCGTGGGCATGCTTGAGCGCAGCACCCACATGCTCCTTAACATGTTCGAGCTGAGACCCACCACACATCTGCCATTGCCCCGACAGCCAGGGTGTTGTAGCGGCCAAATAAACAATGGATACTTTTTAATTTGTAGGTGACAGGATGAAGAATATTGTGGATTTTCCCACCAGACTGTAACAATATTAAGGTAAATCAAATTTTGCACCTCATTTACTTAACAATGTCGTTTTTCAGTTGCTATGGTTTTATTTTTTGTCTCTCAAAATACAAGGCTGCACAAATTTCCCAGAACTTATTTTTAAAAAGAAAAAAAAAAAAAGTTAGCTCTTAAACATTTAATTATAATTGGCTATGCTTCTTCTCTTTTATTAAGTGATAATTTATGAAAGACTACTTCAAGATCGTCTAAAATGCTGCCTTTGGAAAGACTGAAGCAAGGGAATATGTAATCACTCTGTAATGTAATCAGAATATTTAATTAACATGTAATCATAAAAGAAGAAAGTAGTCTCATAGTCTTTGTGCCTAAAAGTCAGCAACAGGGATCTGTTGGAAAGGTTATATGGGCTTTTTAAAATATCTTATTGGAGAATAACATAATTTTTATGAAGTATTTGCTCAATCATTGTTTTATTCCAAACAGAAAAAAGACCCCAAAACCTTGACCTAGAGTTTCATGCTGAAAGGGCACTGCCTCTGGTTTCTGAACAGTGCACGTGGCCTCTCCCTTCCCCGGACTTCGCACAACGCCCCATCTCTCTCCTTCCCAACTGCTCCCTTAGCCACAGCCTCCTCCTCCATCTCGCAAATTGCCTCTTTCTCTTGAGCCTTTGGGTTACTACTTAAGGGTATCCTCCAACATTAATCTCTGGTCATTTTTTTTCCTATTTAAGGATCTATAAGAACATGCAGAAACAGAGTTTTGGCAAATCACTGAGGAAGAAGAACACGTAATTTTGTGCACCAAACTAATAGCAAACATGGTCAGAACATGAATTTGATTAAGAATCAGTAAAGGTAATACTCAGAATTATAAGAGCAAACATAGCTCAAAATCAAGTGCCTTTTATGCATTCCCTTATTCACGGACATGAAGTGGTTAAAGCATTATTTTTTTTTTTTTTTAAGCTGCAGTAAACTTTTGTGCCTGTCTCCTTGGGTACATGAGCGAGAGTTTCTTTAAGGCAAGTATCTAGAAGAATTGCTAGGTGGTGGGGTGGACAGATATTCAAGAGAGCTACACTATTAACAGAGCTTTCCAACATTGTTACAACAGTTAGCACTTCCACCCACAGGCTGGAAGCGTTCCATTTCCCTCTTCTTGCCAACTCAATAGAATCTGTCATTTTAATTTTTGCCAATCAAATGAGTAAGAAAGAATACTTTGTTTCTTCAGTTGGTATTTCTCTGATTGCTAATAAAGCTAAATTTCCTTGTATACGTGTTAACCAATTTGATTTCCTCCTCTCAGAGTTGTCCGGTTTCATCTGGCTAATTTTCTAGTTCTTTGTCTTTCTTCCTTATGATTCCTGGAATTGTCTTAAGTTTTCCCTTACATTAAAGATATTAATCTTACATGTTATATATGTTAAAATGTCTTCTCAGTTTTCACATTACTTTAACTACATATTGCATTTGTTGTTGCATAAATTAGTACTTTAGTTTCAATGTGTCAGATTTATACACACTCTCTTTTCGAGTTGTGCTTCTTGTACCTTGAGTAAGACTTCTTTTTCTAATCCCAGGTGATAATTCCATCTCATGTATTTCCTTCTAATAGCTTCACTTTTCTGTACACCTTTAGGTATTTAATCCACACAGAACTGACTTGTAGGTGATGGGAGAGAAAGTACTGAGTTGTATTTTTGCCGCATCAAAAGCCATTTACCTCCTTATCACATATTCAGCATCCCACCTTCTCCCCACTGAACTGCAGTCTCCTCTGACATAGCAAGTTCTCACATTAGACAAATATGCTTGTAGACATCATATTCTGTACCAGTCAGCAATTTGTTCTTACTCAAAAACCACATTTTACAGGGTTTTATACTGTATGTTTTATATCTTTTTAAATTAAATGTCACATTCATCCTTGGTATCTGGTAGGGTCATTATCCTTTCTTTGTTTATTATTTTTGTTTACCTTTTAGACTTGCCTTAGATATTTTTAATTTATTGATATAATTTTTAAGCTTTTTCTCAAAGTGTAAAATCTTAGTAGTGGGATTTTTATAGCAATTGCATTGAATTTGAAGATTGATTTGCAGGGGGCAAAAAATGGCCTCTTCATCCCTGTGAGTCTTCACATCCATGAACGTGGTATACATTTTGCTTAGTTTAAACCTACTTCAGTATTTCTCAGCAAAGTTTTGCCAACTTTTATGTTGTTGTTATTTGAAGAAACTGACCAGGTTGCCTTACAGAGCATCTTAATCTGGAATTTGCTAAATACACCCAGGTATTATTTTAAATTTTCTGCTATACCCAATATTTTTTTCAAAAATTAGTGGTTAGATCTAGAGGAAGGCTGACTAAATACAGTTTTCAATATTTTATTTGGCAAAAATATTTCATAATGTTTTGTATCATAAAGAAATTTATAATGTCTGATTGAATTCCTTTTTTTTTTTTTGTTAACAGCTAGAGATGAACTCAAGGTGAGTTAGTGTTAGACTCAGGGCTGGGAGGAATGAAGCAGTAACTTGAAAATATTATCATTCCTTTTGCAGTTATAAGCTTGAAAGCAGTCCTCTTAAAAAGAGAATTTTTTAATTCAATTATTTGATTACCCTGGGTACATTTCAAACAGAAAGACAGCATAAAAATGTAAAAATATTTTATTCTTTCCATTTATTTGGTTACCTTAGGTACAAGTCAAACAGAAACATAGGATAAAAATGTAAAAATATTTTATTCTTTCCCTAAATATGTTGTCAGATAATGAGCTTCCAAAGGTAATGAATGAGGTGCTTCTTTTTAAGTATCTTTATGAAATCATGCATTTAAGCATATTCGATATGTTATCATTATTGGTTATCGAATTGGCCCACCTTTGGCCAGGGGGAACTTTCTCAATTTGGCCAATTTGGCTCCTAAGTCTTCCTGACACATTACTAAGTCTTTGATAGCTTCCTTGCTTTCCATCTGACGAGATATTCCAGGTTCTCATAACTTTCCTGCTCCCGACCTGGACCCAGCCACTTCCCATGGATTCTGGTTTGTCTCGCTGGTAAACGGTGTTCAGACACCTCACACTGAGCCAAGAGAATTCTGCTCACTGCCCATGGCCATTGATTGTGTCTGTGCCCTGCCCCCCCGGCCAGGCCTATGTTCATATATGTGAACATAGCTGGAAAATAATCTTTCAGATAACTATACATATCGTGGCTGTGTCCTGACGCTTCTAATTCAAATCTGCAGTTAATAGAATTTCTACTTAGCCTGACTGCCCTCACATTGGTATCATTTTTCTGCACATAGAAAACCTTGGTTCTCAATGACACCAGTGGGAATATTTATTTTCTTTATCCTTCAATACACACAACAATCTTAAAAGAATAGTATTAACTAAAAGTATATTGTAGTTCTTTTTGTCCTTATAGTATAGAATTTAAAAGGCAGTCATACAACATATTAGAAATAACTTGGAATAATTTCTCTCTGTGTAGTTAATTGCTTTTTTGAGCCCTAATCATTTAGATGGCAATTATCTAATTTATTGTCTATGGATCATCGGCTTTGTACTGAACCTTGGGTGTATTGGAGGTGGAAGAGGGCATAAGAGGGATAAATGGCAACAGGAAAAATACAATGGAAAATAACAATCATTTTAAATTTTCTATAGATAAGGGCCTCCTTCGTCTTAAAGGCAACCCAACAGCTGAGTCCTGCCTCCCCTGAGGCATTTTCCAGCGCCCCTACCAAGACACCAAAACTTCACTGGCTGTGAGTTATCAATTATTTTACATTAATTTATGGTTCCACGTTTCCTCACCTTTCAGCACAAATTCAAGGTCTCAAATCTCAAGGCAATTCTTTCCTCCCACAGTGCACACCCTTGTCTTCCAGGCTCCCAAGCAAAGATGTTCCTACTTGAGAGGTAACAGCAATGATTTTGCAGCTTCTTCCACTGGGCAGGGAGTCTGCTACCACCTCTTGGGTTCGCCTGGAGCATCTTCTTGAACCTGTAGATGCTAAGGTGAGTTTCTACCTTGGAAGCCTCCTCTCACCACAACTGCTTTGCATACCCTCTTCATTTGGCTAACTGTAGGTTTATTTTTATTATAATGCTCGTTATAGATTTCTTAACATTTAAAAGTAGTTAGGCTGACATGTCCATGGATTTTAAGTAGTAGCGGTGTTTCTTGCGTCTAAGGCCACGGCCCTGACCAGATGTCTCAGACACGGAACTTGTACAGATATATTCACACAGCCCAGAAGATCCGGGAGGAATTTGATAGCATTTGTAAACATCAGAAAGATGGACTGAAATTTTCATCTGGACACTTGTGTTCATGTAGCTCTACATCCAATTTAATATCTGGTACTCATTTCAAAAAGATGTTTAAACATTCAATCTCATGCCCTATAGTATTTTGCCCTTGAGCATAATACATAGGCTCTCAGTGACTCCATGCATCCTAGACCACGTGATTTGAACCGATATGTGAACGCAGTGAAGCCTAATGGATCCTGCAGGTGTGAACGCTCGTTCTCTAAGTGTGCGGCAAGCCCTGTGGAGGGCACTGTCTCTTCTGGTTCAGTGCCCAGTCGTCCGTTGTCCAGGGAAACTGCAAGTGCCTCATTTGCATTTCAGTTACTAGGTTTTCAAACGCAGCCCCCATCCCTTTTAAAAGTTTAATTTTTTAAAAGAGAATGAATTGTATATTTTCAACATTTTCTTCTTTAATGTCTCCCATGTATCCGAACATGATTTTTAAAACATATTTAAAAATTAAATTTATCCCTTGGCAATCTGATTTGTAGGCTAAAGAGAACAAACTTTTACAAATGGAACACTTTTAAATAAATCATAATTAATTAACTATGCAAATATATCAAATAAATTTGGGTACATAGTTAGATGACTAATTGCAGTTAAGAAAGGTTAGAAATTGTACCACTATTTTTTAATTCGCTTAATAGAATATTATAATTGGGGTTGCTTTGATCATGGGGCATGTCAGAGACAATAATTTTTCAAGCTTGGTTGATTTTAAAATCATATGGTTATGAGTATTAGCAGCTTAACAGAGAATGTGGTGCTGTCCGCAAAGTTAAAAGAAATTATTTTTGTCATAATAAGTGATATTAATTGAATTAGTTGTGTATAGTTTTTATTTGAAAATGAAAGCAGAATGGCAGTTGATAGATCTAGTTCCTAAAAACAAGAAAAAAGGATTCTTTGATATTCTAATTTCATAGAAAAAATTTTGCCTCTTCAGGTTTTATAACTTCACATGCCCTAGGATTTTTAAACACTCAGTAGCTCCTGCGTTCCTTCCATCAGTGTTCACTGGGGCTCGGTGATGGCTCGGGGCGGCCACACCTGGAGTTAACTCTCCTGTGTTCGCTCCTGGTCATTGCAGCGGCCCCCCAGCTTGGCCTTCTCACTTCCAGGCTCCCTTCCCGCCAGGCCATCTTCTACCCCGGCACCAAGGTCATCTTCTGATGCAACAGTCCGGGGCCCGTGCTTCCTGCTTTTAAAGAACATCTTCCCACACAGCACGGCAGTTCTAAACACGGGCCATTTCCAGCCAACAGATGTGCTTGCTTGGGCTCATGCTGCGACATTGTTCTTGTTTTTGTTTTAGTTTAAATTTGGCTCCAGATTTAAAACTAAGGAAATTTCATATGAAATGCTTACAATCTGACTTTTCTTCAAAAATTAAACAGCCAATAATGTTGGTCAACATTCCTTCTAGAGGTCAGTGGAGGCTGCCCCCTTCAGATGGGGTCGGTCCCAGCAGACACCTCTGGCCCCCTCCCCACTGACATCAACCACCTAAAACCTCAGTCCATCCCTGAATGTGGGCTCAGATCCACGCTATTATTTTTCCTACAAGTCTGTATGTACTCAGTTGAATTGTGACCCGCAAAAGAGTTGTCCCACCGGAACATCGGAATGTAACTTTATTTGGTATAAGGGCCTTCGTAGCTATAATAAAGGTAAATATCTTGAGATAAGCCCCTCCTGGATTAGAATGGGCCTTAAATATGATGACAAGTATCTCATAAGAAACAGAAAAGGGGAAGACATAGAGACAGTGGCAGGAAAGCCACCGGAGCACATAGGCAGAGATGGGAAGCATGCAGCCCGAAGCCAAGGAACATCGAGTGCGGCAGCCACCGAGAAGGACAGGGTAGCATGGAAGGGACTCTCCCTCAGAGGTTCCAGAACAAATCAACCCTGCAGATGCTTTGCTTTTGGACTTCTGACTCCAGGACTGCAAGACAATGCATGTCTGTTGTCTTAGGCTGCCAATTTTGTGGTAGTTTTTTAGAGCAGCCCTAGGAAATTAATGAGCTCGTCTAGTGATCTGGCCCCTGCCTGCCACCCAGTCCCCTCTCCTGTCTTCACCTTCACCTCTGTGTACACACTTGCAGCTCCTCCACATCCATGTGGTTTTGTGACTCTGTGTTCACACCTGCTGCACTCTCTGCCTGGAAAACTCTTACATGTCTGTCTTCTCAACTGGAGGCAAAGTCCTAGGAAAATCCCTTATCTCCCAAACTGAGCAGATTGCTGCCCCCTAGTGGCAAACTGTACATCCAACTACAACATGTATTTTAAGCACTTAACCATACCAGGCAGAAATTATTTCAGGGTAGGAAATCTTCTAAAGGGAGTCATATTTGAACTAATCTTTGAAGGAGGTTCAGTTTATAAGACATGGAATGGTTAACTTAATATGTCAACTGGACTACCTTAGGATGCCCAGTGGCTTGGTCAAACACCGGTCTACATGTTGTTGTGAAGGTATTTGTGAGTAACATTTAAGTCACTGGACTTCAAGTAAAAGTCTGTGGTGTGGGTGGGCCCCCTTCAATCTATTGAAAGCATTAAGAGCAAAGACTGAGGTCTCCCAAAGTAGAAAGAATTCTTCTCAAGACTGAAACAAGGTGGGTCAACACATGGCTCTCCCACCACCTATGATGAGGGTTGGCCCGGGGCCCCTGGCCAGAAGGAATGTGTATTGTTTTGGGAATGGATTATAACTCCCTCCTTATCTCCTTTGGAGAGTGGCTTCTTGTCCCGTAACTTCTTAGTGGTCTTTTCTTCCTGCAGGACGCACGGAGGTAATGTAGTTGAGTCACGTGTAGGAGATGTGCCCCCTTTGTCTGGGACCCCTTACAATGAGCCTCAGACTGGAGGAAGCACTGTCTCTCTTGCACCAACCTGCCACCGTTGGTTCATCCCCTGCAATGTGAGTAAATGGCACGTGCATACCTGCTAGTCCTCCAGGTGGTCTTTTCGGAATATCACGAACATTTCAGCAGGTCCCCAGTTTGGATCTCCTGCGTTACACAAGGAAACCCTGCCTGAGCGTCTAGCCTGCCAGCCTGACAAATCCCAAGCGGGCCAGCTCCCACAGTCCCGTGACACAGTTCCTTAAAATAAATGAATTAGTCTGCATGTGAGTGCCTGTGTGCATAGCATTGTTTCTACTTCCTGGGAGAACCTCAACTAAAACAAGGCAGAAAAGAGAAGAAAGAACATTCCAGAAAGCAGAAACAAAATGCACACAGATGTGGTTTGCTCAAACGGTGCGCTGAAACCTGGGAAGAGACAAAGCCTAAGTGGAAGCTCAGGGCCAGCCTCTCATGAGAGTCATCTCAGACATATAAGCAGAGTCAACACATGATTTGTTCTGTGCTTTAGAAAGAGAGGCAACCACTCTGGGTGCAGACTTGGAGAGACTTGGCACTAAAAAATGGATCAGTTACAGCTGGGGACTATGGCTACGATGGCAGCACAGATCCAACTGACACTTCAATTGGCTGAAAGTGTTGAGTCACGCAGAGAGGGACGTAGGAATTGAACCAGGCATGGAAAGCAGCAGCAGACCAATACACTCATTTTCAACACGGTTCCAGACGTTCATTGCTCTTGCTGAAGATCCTTCTTTTGAAAAGCTCTCCAACATGGGTTCAGAGCAATTATTTTGTTTTCTCCTCTTGGCCAAAAGAAATACTAAAAATACGTCAATGGAAAAAATAAATTTTGGTTTTAAATTATGTACCAGTAACAAGGCATTTCTTCGGGCCAATTGTCCTATGAAATTGCATTCTTCTGCTGGGAAAATGTATGCTTTAAGCATAAACTTTTAAACTTTGGCATAAAATCTACACTCTCTCAAGAGCTATGTTGTCAGGGAGGTAGGACTGAGCAGGACTAGCTGACTGATCCTATCTTTGCATGTGACAGATCTCAGCCTAAGGGCTCCAGTCATTTGGAACCATATTTTTTCTTTATTGGCTCAAGTTAATTAGCCAGGCCATCATAAAATGCATTTAGTTCTGGACGCCAATCAAAACAGAAACATCCGTGCACATAGGGAAGTTGTCATCAGAGGTTTGGGAAATGCATTTTTGCATCTCTCTTAAATGTAACATGGTCAGACAGGCAGACCACAGGCCAGGGGGCAGGCACCATACGCCTGCAGCTCAGCCATGACATTTGCTAACTCGGAGATCTTAGGAGAGTTCCTGAGGCTCTTTGTCTCTCCACACCCTCCTCACCAGTAAAATGGGTCTTCTACCATCCTCACAGGTCTGCAGGATTAGTGTCGTCATGCACAAAACGCCTGGCATCTGGTGGCCCTCGGGAAACACATTTTCCAGGGTGCTGGAGAGTGACTGCCCCCTCCCTATTAGCACATGGGCCCCGTTGTCTAGGATCCAGGATCCTGGAGTAGGCTCTTTGGAGATGCTTTTTGCTAATTCTTTCATCTGTCTCCACCACAGAGCAAAAATAGGGAAACAGAAGTGAGTGGTGTAATGGCATAGCCCGTGGACTTGAACACCTGGGCTCTAGTCCTGTGTCTCCACCAAACAGCAATAGGACTTCAGACTAACCCTTAAAATGAGAACACCGCTCCACATCACCCCTAAGATTTCCTTCCGTTCTCCAGTACTGCGATTCCAGGCAATTTCGATTCAAAGTATGAGGCTCTGCAAACCATCTCTGAGTATTTCTGTGTGCGCATGTCCTGTCTTGTGGGATGATGGTGATGATGATGACCATGAACAGGGTTGTCCCATTTTGCCAGCTTCTTGTTTCCTGTTTATTGAATAGTTGTAGAAATCTACTCACGGTACCAAGCAAACATATCTTTTTCTGTGCTTAGAATTATTTGCTCCACTTTTTTTTTTTAATTGTATCATTTTGGTTCAGCTTCCTGATGGCCCTTTGTCCACAAAATAAATCTTCAAAGTTGTCATGGTGCAAATCTGAATAGTGGAATAGAAAAATAACAACCCGCACATGGGAAGCCAAGTGATGAGTGAATCATTTCATCCTAGAGGAGAGATGCCGCTCAACCTGTCGAGTGACATTGGCACCCTTCAGCACAAATGTGCACGGCTTTCGGCAGCTCACCTTTTCCTATCTGGTGGTTTTACTGTCAAAACAAAATAATAAACCTTCGTTTGAGCTTTCTGTCCCTCTGAACTCTGGCCAAAGTGCCCCACAGCTTGGCAAACTATCTTGCAAGTTGCTAGCGGTCTTAAAAGCAAACCTTCCAGCTTGTCTAAGTGGACTGTGACAACAGATTATTTCAATAGATGCTCATTTGCTTTCTTGCTTGTTACCAGAAAATTCATGGCTGTTACAAGAAATATTTATTTATAGGAAGCTTGATTTATTTCACCCCTCCTCTCTCTATTAAATCAAATGGGCATTATTCATTGCTTGATTCCAGAACCTTCCCCTGCGGCACATGGGGGATTAGCAAGCGTACATCGAGAAAGAGCAGCAGGAAACGATGGTTTGGAAGTGCTCTCCTCATCACAAATATGTGTCTTCAATATTTAGTTGTTGTGGCAGGAAAAAGGCAACAAATACATGAACTGTAAACCATCTGGCTTGAAATATGTTCAAATATAAATGTTCATCCTGAAAAATGAAATCTATGGAATTCTGGCATCCACTTTGACTTTTGAGATATGAACAGCTTGGGTATGCAAAGAAGGGATTTCTAGACTAGCCTTCCTCAACTCCAAATTCTCCTGAATTCAGAAGTTAAATGACTCACTGCCTAGCTAGGAAAACTTCCCTCTCACTTCTCAACTTTAAGGAAAAACATGGACTGTTTGAAAATCCCACGATAGTGTCTGTGTAGAAATTTGTAGAGAATGGTCTTAATGTTTTAAAGAAGCAGGGAAATGAATGCAGTTCCGTGCTGATTATTTAACACTAACGAAATTCCAGTGCATGCCGACACAGCACAGAGCCTAAAAGGTGTGACAATTCCAGCTTCCACCGGATTCCTAAACCAAAAAGTTAAAACCGGCCGAGCGGCAGACTTGAGCTGTACCACTCAGTCTGGAGGAAAAAATGGTGAATTGGTCCCTCTGTCCTCTGCGGACTGTGTTTGTCAGGTGACAATGTGCGTGCCCTGCAGAAGCAGCCCTCCAAATGACTGGGAGAAGGGTTTCAGTGCCTTGTTAAATATAATGTGCTGCAAACACACACAAACATGAGGACAGTGAAGGTGAGAGACTGGGAACAGAACAAAGCCCTGAAGCCCTCTGGGCTGAGCCGACCAGTCCAGAGGTTACCACAGGAGGAGAGCTGGAGGCAGGGGTATGTTTTGTGTGCTGTTTGATATTCTGGGAGCCTATTCAAGTGACCATTTGAGAGACACAGACCCTTGAACTTACATTCCTCCTCTTCTCCACACTATATAATTTTTGACCAAGCTTGATCCACTTCTGGAGAGAATTCTCGCGAGAGGCAACCCCTCACCTAGATGCCTCTGTGTTTCCGGCACCCCCAGCAGTACAACCTCTGCTGATCCGGGATGCACTCGCCTTTAAAAGATTCATCCCATGTTGCACTGGCACCGGTCACCTCCCGGCTACATTGTAAGGAACTGAGTGATGGAACGCAGGCCTCTGACCCGCATGGTGCCTAGAATCGAGGGAGGCCTGCGGTGGTCTCAGTGAGAATTCATTTCAAAATACAAAAGTGGGATAAATAAAAGAATTATGCCAAAGGTGGGAAAAAGCGTGAACTGGATCATGTAAACTAGATTTATAATATGAGCCATTTGAAAATTATATTAAGAGAGCACAATGTTTCCTGATAAAAATACTTAATTCAGCAAAAGGTAGAATGTTGGTGACTTGCTTAATTAAATTTTATTTGAAGACCAAATATATTTTAATGTACGAACTTTCTTACATTTTGTACTTTATTCTGATTTTCTTTTTAAAAATGAAGTTTATCAAACGTCTGATTTATCTAACATAAATACACAATTAGCACAATAAACGCTCCTCAAAATAGCCAAATTAAGAGTTTGAGATTACATGTGCTTGTATTTTTTCTCTATTTTATTCATCTCTTTTCAATGTAATAAGTAGGTGTATATAAAAGCTTTTAGGAAAAGGAACATCCAACATTCAATGCTTGGAAGAGTAGAATTCGGCAATGTTCTTTCTATGCTCTAGGAACTCTGCTCTGTCCACAGGGAACTTGATTTTAGTATGCGGCAGCCAACCGTGCTAGATGATCAGTCTTGCCCTTGAGGATCAAACTGTTTCTTTGTTGGGTCAACTGTTTAAGAAACTAAAAAGAATGAAAAATGTAATAGAGCAAATCCAGTCCAGGCCTATAGTGTGGGCAATGCAGAGTTTGTGTTCATCTGTACAAGCAATTAGCTTGTCTTTGTCAACATCTTCGTTCTGTTTCCCTCCTTGTTCATAATAGAAAATTGGTTTTTGGTGATCTTTACATGGGAAAAAGCCCACAGGTCTTTTGTGTGTTTGCTGGAAAAGTCAACGTACCTACCCATTTAATTAGTTAGACTACCCAACTTGGAAACAAGCAACACGAATTTCACTTCACTTGTTCTGAGAAATAAAAGGAGCACTACTTATTAGCAACAAAAACAATTAGGTGAGACTACATCAGATTCTGGGCATTTACATCACTTTAGTAGATCTTGTAGCTTTTCCTCTCTCTTTAGGTACAATCCCATTCACTCGGCCCAATTCAAATAATCTTAATTTAACGCTCTGATCTGTACGGATCCTTTCACTGCAGTAAAAACTGAGGCAGACATTTGGGGCATGATAGGCTTCCCAAACTTTCACCAGGTAAACTAAAAATAATGACAGTAATCACTTTGCCTTATTTACCAAAACTGAGAGCTTTGGGGAAGGAGCTCAGAGGCTGAACTGAGATGGACTTGGGTGTGTGAAATGATATAATATCTTGAGTCTTAGGAAGTCTGATTCCAATATTGTAAACCAACCAGTGATGTTATCGAATTATTCCTACATGTGAAAATTAAAAAATTGAAAAGTAAAGGCATGTCCATCAATTGCACAGAAGTGTTGAGCTCTGGATGAATTTAGATATAATTTGAAGTTCACATATTTTTATGTGAGAGAACTAAATGTCACAGCAAGTTCTACAAATATAAAACCTATGAAGAAAAATGCTGAAATTAAGTCACGGCTTAAGCTTTCATAATACAACAATGAACCATTACCATACATTATAAATGAATAATAGCTACATTTAGCTCAATGTACCTTTCCATATTCAAAAGAAGAATAAACACACTTTAGAAATAAGAATGAAGCATGCAAAGATATGTTTTTAAACCTAACCTCTAAATTTTGTTCTTACCACCAGAAATATTCTCAGCAATTAACCAAAAAACGTGACCACATATTACTATTCAGCAGTACATGCCTCCCATTTGTAACACTGTGTGAAATGTACAGACGTCTAGAAAATTCCAGCTCTTCCTCACACTCGTTGAATCTAAAATGAACAAGATAGTAAAAAATTCTAGGTGTATTCTCTCTGAATTAATTTTTATGCCCCAACTGAATAAGGTCTCTAAGATATGTAAATCCTAAGCACTTCAGAAATAACAAATCATTTCAGAAGATTATTGGCTTACAGAAATGACTGTGAAGGCTTATGTTACTCACTGTTAGAGAAGCAACTGAGGACATTTCACCAGTTGCGCTCTAACTTCTGGTTAATGCGGCCAAAATACCTCTGTTTTATTTTATTTTTTATCTATTTCTAGAGGGGGAAATTTCTTTAAAAGATTTATTTTTCCAAAGAGAAGAAAACCTGCTAAATTTCTACTGGCGAATCTAAGATTTCTCCTAAAGGGGCACCATCTGGTGTGTGCGTATATGTGGGTGTGTTTAGGAGCATCTGGGTGCCTGAGCGTGTGTTAAGGGGACTGGAGGCAAAGGAAAAACAGGATTGGCTTTGTGAGGTAGATAGAATTAGCCCCATTAAACAAATGTGAAAACTAAGGCTCAGAAGAAGCGAGACAGGGCTGGATGGGAAATAGAAAGCTTACTTATTTATCGAAGTGTTTAACCTGTGATGCCGAAGTTCAGGATGGTTAGACACGGAGGCGTGTTAAAATGGAATTCGTTCTAGTTGAGTGCGGTAGGATGGTAGACATGGAGACATCTGCCTTGAATGAAGAGTATGTTACCTACAGCTCCCAAGGGCCAGGGGCACACCGCATCACCTGGGGCCCCAGGGGAAGCAGCGGGGTCAGTCAGGAGACTGAAGGAGCAAGGGAAGGGCATGGGCCAGAGCCTTCACTGTGGTTTTTGTAGAAAAGAATGAGTGAGACAGGGTGGGAAAGCTGATCAAACTTAGGATTGAGTAGTGTGAAGAATTTCAACAGACTCTGGGCTGGAGGTGGTCCCCAGTTGCCCAGTACCCGGCCCTGGGAAGAGGTAGGCCAGAGAGGATGTGGCACTGGTGAGAACTTGATCATGGGATTGATTGAGGCCGTGAGCTCTGGATGGGTTCGTTGGCCCATCAACACCATGTGCTTGTGCAGCTGTTTGCCACTCCTAGGGACTAGCCTGTCCCGAGAGGGGCGGCCCCCACCCCACGTCAGCAAGGCTCCCATGACATTAAAGACATCTTTTTATGTAAGAAATAGAAAACATGATTTGTATAACAGAATAAATTTATGTTTGTATAATTCATTGGCATCATGTAGAAATTAATAGCATATTCAACATTAATAGATTAAACCAACTGAATTTCTATGGTTTAAATATGTCCAATGCATAGGAACAAAATTAATATCTGTATATTATCTATGTTCGATGCACAATCCATATGCTAATACTTCACAAAATGTGCAATATAAGGTCACGTTTAAAAATAAAGATGCACAGGTCAGAGAGAACTGAGTTCAAGTCCCAACTGCTCTACCAACAATTACTCCATCAGGCCCATTTCCACAGGTGTGTAATGGAACCCCACCCCTCAGAGGTAATGTGCGATTTAATTGGACAATACTCAGAAGTGCTAATCCTGGTACCTGGATTATGTATTTAAGGCTTAGGAGGAGGAGGAGGATGATGATTAGTTAGGTCAATAGATAATTATTATTTTTACCAGGGTTTTTAAATTTTTCAGTTCTTTTAGGACAACTAAATAGATTCACCATAGGACAACAAAGAAAGCTTAGGGAATCATTCAAATCTCCTCCCATTTGCATCTTAACTGTCTAGAAATGTTCAATGAAATACTTGGGCCAGGCCTAGTCAGAGAAAATGCTTCAACGGCCAGGGCTGTTGTAGTCGTTGAAGTTAACAAGGGCACACCAGCTCAAAGAACGGCCAGGTTCACGCGCAGCCCCTCCTGGGATCGCTAAGCATGAAAGGATATTCCATTCACCTCATGGGTGCACCAAGGGGGATTAGGAAAAATTGGATTTATTTCATTAAGCCCACAAATATAATCTATTTTGTTTTTATAGCCACACTTTTAGATTTATGAGAATTTTCCTATATGTGATTATTTAAAAGATCTTTTCCCTTGTTCCTTACCATGTTCCAAAAGGTTGTCCTATTCATATTTATTTATACACCATTCTACATCTTTTAGAAGAGGTATTTTTTTAAGGTGGGGAGAAGGAAAGAAGAGAAGATAAACAAAGTAGAGAAAGCTCTTGTGAAATGTTTCGCCACAGCCAACCTTCAGCAGTTAAGGTTATTTCTCCAATTTACATAAAGACTTATTATCATCTTGACTGCAATCATGTAGAAAATGAATGGGGTAGAAAGTACATGAGGATAATTTAATAAAAATGAGCTTTCTTTTCTTATGAGATCTTTGAAGAAAGGAATCATTGGACAGAGACTTGCCTTGTATTCAACCAGGTCATGAGGCATGTCAGCTCGGTGATGTGTATTTGGCAAGAAGTCCCTAATTAAAAATTCCTCGAGAGCTGCTCCCAGTAGGTGCTCCTAAGACAAAAAGACAAAACAATTTAGCGGAGGAGCCCTTACTAAGCATGTAACTCAGGTGATTGAAAGAAATTATTTGCCAAAAGCCAAAGAGCAAAGCTGTCGTGATGCGGTGCTGGATTTTGAATGAGAGTCTCTCTGGCATATTAGTAGTAAGTTTTATTTCTGTTGTTCCACTTTAAATATATACACATTGAATAGTCTTTGATTTTTAGAATAGCTTGTATGGGGATGCAGAATAGCTTCATGTATTACTCTGGTTAAAAGACTAAAACTTGTTGGAAAACATTCAGTAGATATATGTTTAATTTACCCTTGCATAATCATGTAAAGTTGTTTTCCGACTGAGTTTATTTTTAATTATTTTTAAAGTCAAGTAGTTTGTTTTTGCATAATGTATGAATGTTTCTCTAAATCAAATGAAGTCTTTGAATTAGACTATGAAATTGGAGTTTTTCTAGAGCACTTTCTGAGTTGTTTTTAAAGAGTTCCTCCTTCTTCTTGGTATCATTGATGTAAAACATTATAGTCATGTTGATTAGGAAGGTTTCACGTTTCCATTAAATTCCTTAAGGAATACCCATATGTGTTTAAAATTTTTTTAATAAAGGTAACAATTTCATACCAATATAACTACTGTTAAAAATTAATCTATAAAATAATTATATGGATTAATTCTGATTAATATTGAGAAGCTCATTTTACTTGAACTGAATCCCAAAAAGAATCTCAAATGATTTTGGAAAGAAAAGAAAAGGTTGAAGATAGTATTGATTGGTTCTCTTTTCATTCTGCTCTAGCTCTTATGGTTGGGAGTTAATTTATATCTGTTTTTCGACACATACTGTTGGTATGAAGAGGAAGAGTCTTTCTTTTACACACGAGTTATTCTGGGTGTAAGTAGAATTGTGACTATATGTTATCATTTCTGAAAACCAGATGCATTCCATTTTCTCGGTTTCCTGGTTTTCACTGTATCTCGTTCTTGTATCTTTACATATGAACAGTCCACACTGGCTTGGGCAAGAGCCTCTGCAGTCTGCCTGAACTTTAACTGCATGCTAATTCTATTGCCAATCAGCCGGAACTTTCTTTCATTCATCAGAGGAGCAAGTATTGTAAGTATTAAATTATTTGACATAATTTTAGTTGTTATAACTAATATAAGTGCCACTGACAACAGAGATGTACTTTACTCTGAAATTCCCAATAATCTTGTTTAGATTTTGTTTCTTTGTAAGAGAGCACAATGGCTAAAACTGAAAATCAGGAATCGGTACATCTGACTTGACTTTTGTGTTTGCCACTGACTCACTGCATGACATTGGACCATCGCTCATACTCTCCCTGATGTAGTTGCTCCATCTGAAAAAGTAGGGCTAATAAAATTGACCTGGCTCACAAACATGACAATGTCAGAACAGCTGGAACTATTACCATTTCTGATTGAAAGGAGACGAATACGCAGGTCAGCCAAAGACCACAATGGCAACACCTGAGTTCTCAGCACCAGAAGGCACAGCCACAATACACAGATTTTACTCTGGATGCTATAACTCCTATCAGACGTAATGGTCCCTTTCCTAATTCTGTTGATGTCACAGTGTTGGGTATCAGCGATGGCTCACATGAAACAGTAACACACTGCACAGAAAAACACCACCTTCGGTAACCTTCAGTAGACAGAATAATTTATTATATGCTCATCATCATAATTGTACGAATATTTAGGTATAAATGACTGTAGTGCCTTTCTCTGTGTCATAAGGAACAATGACAGACTACGAAACCACATCAGTGACAAAGAGGGCTATCATCTTCATTTCCCAAATAAGCTGAGCATGAATATTAGCAGGTTTATTCTAGAGTTTCAGTGTATGGCCTGGGTATTACGAACTCTGTCATTTTTATGGAGTTGAAATTTTAGGAAAGCCAATAAATAACCATTTGGTTTTGCCTGTTTGACAAAGCCAAATCAATGGCCACTAATTGTCATGTCACGTTGTCCCACTCTGATGACACTGCCATCACTCCGAGGTTTCCCAAAGCAAGATTTTTATTTTTGTCACTCTAGTGCTGCAGAGGACCGTGGAGAAGGCAATTAGACAAAAACCTCAAGTTCCACAAACTGGTTGCCTATGGAATAGCCGTTAATGCAAGTAAGTGCTTCTTATTAATTGTCCCATGGATTTTACAATGTCCCATGTTTAACTGTATAACTTTGTTTATTTCCTGTCACCAAAGGCTCACCCTTAGGTAAAAATAACAACAATAATAATAATAAATCTTTGCCTTCCACCTGACCACATAAAGCTTATACAAATGGATTTTTAAATTTCTAATTTATACTCATGCAGTTTTCCCTACCAAGCCTTCTGTCTCTCTAGAAAAAGTTTATGAAACCTCACTTTCATACGTGACTAATTGAGCTTGTTGATAATACAATGATAAATGACAACTTCAAAACTGAATACTTTGTTATTCAATCTAATTCACATCAGAAATAAAACTGACCTATATTCAAAATTTTATTCACCCTCATAGAAAGTGACTATCAACTGGTTTCATGGGCAGTAAATGAAAAAAAGAAAAGCAAGACCATGTGAACAGGCTCTGAATAGCACTGTGCTGGTGGATATAAAAAGATCTTGAAAAGATATGAAGCTTTATAGGTACTTAAAATGTTATTGTTATTTCTTGAATTAGAAGACGAGAGAACCAAGGCCAAGGTTAAACTGTAGTGAGAAAGACAAGTAGGCAGGCATTAACCAACAAGTGTGGGGTTTTGTTGGACAAAAAATTGCATTAAAATAAAAGGTTATCAGAAATGATAAAGACATGATTCAGGACTGTTTCCCTCAAACTAATTTAACTATAGAATGTTTTCCTCATTTGTTTTTATCCTCTCATGCATAAAAAAATAGCAGAGTAAAAAGAACACTCAAAACAAATGTGGATCTAATTAAGCAGCAAACCATGACAGACGGTGTCCGAGTGCCAATTAACAGAACTTCGGGTGTGTGGTGACACGTGGGCAGATTTCCCCATTGACTGTCCTCGACACCAGATTAAACTGAACCAATAAAGGTTTGCAAAGGTCTTTATACTTTGTTAAGAAATAAGGTAAAAAAGACAACATGTTCTAGAGAAAACCAGCTAAGGGATGACAGGCAAAGGACAAGGCTAATTCATTGTTGTTCCAAGGCTTACAATCGCGCTAAGTGCTATACACAGGGGCCAATAACCTTTGATGAATGAGTGAGTGTGTGAAAGAATAAAGGTTCAGGGCAGATTTCAGCTCAGAAATGTCAGTCTTTTCCAGGCCTTGAAAATTATCTAAAATGAAAACAAGGGTTTCCTGAGAGTACTGAATTCCCTGCCCTGGGTGATGTCCAAGTGGAGGCAAGATTATTCCTTGGAAGACTCTTCAGCGAAAGAATTCAAGAGATCCCTAGGCTTCCTTAAAAGCTTAAGAATCCCTAATTCCTGCTTTAAAATGGGATATAGAACACAGTAAAATGGCAGGAAGGATAAAGCCACCATGTTATCACCTAAAGGCAGAACTGGACTCTAAGAGAAAGTTATAAAGACACTATAAACAGAACAACAACAACGATGACAACAACCCATAGCATCAAATACATCAGAAAAGAAAGCAAAGAACAAAGGATAATGTGTTGTGAAATCGGTTTCTCCTTAAACCTTTGGGCATGTAAATTTCTCCATATGTAATTATGTATCAATAGTATAAATGCCTAAGTGAGGTGTATCAGATGACCTCCAAGTGCAAGATATTGTGGTTGGGGCCGACCACTTCTCAAACTTGAGTAGTAGGTACTGTTTTCAGAATGGAGTATAATTTAGTAGGGGCAGCAGTTGACCAGAATCAAGTTCTTTTATGCCCGTGTAGCAGGAGATTGGTTGTGCGATCTCAGGTAAATTCCTTAAACCCTTCCCTCTGTGGAATTAAAAGAACACTGATACAATGTATCCATCTCTATGAGATGTGCAGACTAGTTGTCCAGAGTGGGCCTCTTGGAAACCTACAGACTACAAGGTCACTCACGTAAGTGCCATTTGCAAAAACAATCAAATCCAAGTTTAGCGAGGTGGCAGGGCCCCATGCACCACGACCTGCCCTCTACTCCGACCTCATCTCTCCCCACACCCTTTTGCTTTTTCCCCTGGGTGCACCCAGCTGCTGGCAGTGCCGGGGTAGCCCGTGCCTTCGCTCTTGCCTTTGCTCTTGCTACTCCCTGTGTCTGAACTGCTTTGCCTCTCCTTCACTGGGTAGGATGTCCCCTTATCCCCGACTCCTTGCCTGCTCTGCCTTCCTGAGACCCAACAGGTATCAGCTATCAGTCTCCCTCACCTGGGGGCCACAGTCACACCTACCACAGAGAGAAATTTCTCAGACTCTGGTTGCCCCAAGGGCTGAGACTATGCCTCTGCGTCTTGGGTCATAATAGTCGTCAACAAATTTGTTCAAGCCTGTGGATGAGTAGGCAGCGATCAGCAGGCAAAAGAGGTTGAAGGAATACTGAGAAAGGTACGAGTCAGGACAATGAAAGAACCCTTCAGGGCACCTGGAGCTGTTCAAGGTGCAGAAAATAGGGTGTGGGCAGGGAAGAGATTCCAAACAACACCAGTTGTCCAAGACAATAAAGTCACATTCTGGTGCAACAAGAGAGAGCAGGGTGCCACTTCTCAATCTTTCCCTCACAAACCCCTCGAGACCCCCCTCCACCTGAACCCCCACTCCTCTGCTCTGCCCGCTCCTCTTCTCCCACCGCCATGGCAACCAGCGGGCTGCAGGGGTTTCCATTCCTGGCAAAGGCAAGGAGCACGGGGAGAAATCTCTCCGCTTCTCCCGAACCCTGACAAAGCAATTATTACATTTCACATTAACTCGGAGATGCGGCTGGCAACTGCACTTTTAGAGGGGGGAAATGCCGAGCCCTGATTTCATAGATGTACCTTTGCTTTTCACATTGTGTCCTTCCGCTGCATTCGCCTGGGAGCCGCTGAAAACGTCCCCGTGCTTATTTTATTAGCATCGCCCATGACGCTGCTTTTCAAATAGCCGGCTGACTTAATAGAGGTGTGTAACCTTGGAAAAGGCGCAGCCACACCGAAGTCTGCGTGCCAGCCTCTAATTTCTCATCATCCCCCTCTAAGTTGAACTGCAGGCTTTAATTGGTCAAATCATTAAAGGATGTAATTGGAGCCTGGTGGAAGCGGGCTGGGAGGAGGAGGGAAGAGGCAAACAATGGTATCTGTAATCAAGGGCATCACCGAAAACGCAGCGACAGGCACACTTCTCCTTTTGGCTTCCTGCCTTCCTGCTTGCCTGCCTCTGATAAGGGCTGCCTGAGCATCCTTCAGCCACCAATAAATCATTTCCAGGGACCTATAACCCCCCTGGTATAAAATCGTAGTTTCACAGCCTCTTCGTTCTGATTAATGCAGATCTTTCTGGACTCTCTGGTCCACAGTAGACCTTGGAGACCCTTCCAATTGAACAGCAGTACTTGGAGCCTGAACTTCCCTCAACGGGGGCTGCAAACAGTGACCCAGAGAGCCCTCTCCGGCAAATTCCGCAGCTTGCATCTGCTAGTTAACAGGGACATGCAATTACCCATGTGCAGCTCCTGATGAGTTGCTAAAATTAGTTTACAAACCTCAATAAACATATCAGGGGCAGGTTAAGAGGAGAGAGCTCAGAATGTGGGTGCTGAGAGAAAAAAAGATTTGAGGCCCCAAGGCAGATAGGCCTTAAGTCTCAGCACTGGATTCCAAGAGAACTGCTAGTAATCCAGTTCTGCTTCGGGCACTGGGCGCTCCAAGGAGACTCCCTCCCCAGTCCTGCCAAATGTGATTAACTGTGATTTATAAGTGAGTGGCCTGGACAGAGCGCCATCGTCACTACATGGTCCTGCAGACGTCAGGCCACAAATGTGAGAATTTGGGCCAGGTTCTGGCTGTCGGAGTGCAGCCAGGATTTGTCCCTGGGTCCTTATTTCTAACGGCTGCTTAATTAAGAGGTAACTAATTCCACGGTGACTGTTATCACTGACAGGCAGGCAGAAAGAGAGCAGAAACTGACCACCCTTCCGAGAGTCTCCCTCAATTATGTGTCCTTTGATCTCCTGAAGAGCAAAAAGAAGGAAAGAAAGAAGGAAAAGGAACTTTCTCAGGGCAACTGGCTCTACTTGTAACCTTTATGATTTTTTTTTTTTTTTGTTCACTGTTCAATACAATTCCTTATTTGAACTCGGAAGCTCACACACCAATTAAATGTGCGTTTGTGGGATGTCCAAGATTGCTGCTCTCTTTTAACTGTAAAAGTACTTTGGCAAGAAAATGAAATTGTGGGAAGGCCCAATAATAGCATCTTTTAGCCCAGCAGCTGGGTGGGGTCTGGAAATGTCCATCGTGGGCTCTTCCAAAGCCTCAGCAAGAAGTCCTCAGGGGCACTGGGACCAGTACACCTGCATGGTCGGTGGCGCTGGATTTGCCACACGACCTAAAACACCCCTTTCAGCCAGTGTTGATTTTGAACACATAATAAAACATGAGTTTCATGCTTGCATTACTTTCATATTGGACTATAGATCCCTTTTGATGATAAATGTTGCTGGTTAACTTCAGATCAAGACACAGGACACAGGCAGCCGGAAGGGAGCTTAGATATCGTGACCTTCAGTCCAATTCACCCATTCCACAGAGGTCGAAAAGTGTCAAGTAACTGAGAGTTATCCTCTTCACTATGCTTTCTCCTGCTTAATATCAAATCTAATAACAGGATATGATTCTGATGACTTAAGAGAGAGAAAAGTGAAGCCACCTCGTTCCTTGACCACATACTCGAAACCGCTGTCACTGTAAGCATAGGTATTTCAACCCAACCACCTCTATTAGCGACACACTCAAGGGGCGAGTGCCAAAGCCCCAGTTAAGTGAGTCCTGCTCTGTGGGGTCAGCCCCTGCGCAGCAAATCTTCTGCTGTAGCTACAGCTAGTCCCCCCGGCCAATCAGCCTGGGAGCCAGTCCCTCCCAGTGACTTGCCAACAGCAATCAAGGCTCAACTACAACAGGAGGTACGCACAGCCCACGCATGGGGTGCACCTGGAGCACCCAGCTCAGTTGACTGGGTAGGCTGTGCCACTGGGCCCTACAGGGTACCTACTAGGTAAGGCAACTCCTCCAAGATTTGGAGATGTAGCAGCTCAGACTAATACACAGAACTAAACACAGGTAAGCAGGCAAAATGAGGCTACCAGGAAATGGGTCCCAAATTAAAGAATAGGTGAAATCTCCAAAAACAAAAAAACTAAATGAAATGGAAGCAAGCAAACTACCAGGTACAGATTTCAAGATGCTCAAGGAACTTAGTGAAAACTCACACAGCATAAAAAATGGGCATGGAAGTCATTAAAAAAGGAAGAACCAGTAAGTAATGGGGAATAGACTAACTGAAATGAAGAATATAAAGTCCTGGCTGGCGTAGCTCAGTGGACTGAGTGCAGGCTGTGAACCAAAGGGTCACATGTTCGATTCCCAGTCAGGGTGCGTGCCTGGGTTTCGGGCCAGGCCCTCAGTAGGGGGCATGTAAGAGGCAACCAATTGATGTTTCTCTCCCTCTTTTTCTCCCTCTCTTCCCCTTCTCTAAAAATAAATAAATAAAAGCTTAAAAAAGAAATGAAGACTATATTACAGGAAATCAACACTAGAGTAGATGAAACAGAGAATCACATAAGCAATTTGGAAGATAAGGAAGCAGAAAATGCCCAAACAGAATAGCAAAAAGAAAAAAGAATCCAAAAAATTGAGGATAGGGTAAGGAGCCTCTGGGATAACTTCAAGCATACCAGCATCGTATCGTGGAGGTGCCAGAAGGAGAAGAGAGAGAACAAGAAATTGAAAACCTATTTGGAAAATAATGACAGAAGACTTCTCTAACCTGCTGAAGAAAACAGACATACAAATCCAGGAAACACAGAGTCCCCCAAAAAGATGAACCCAAAGAGGCCCACTCCAAGACACATCATAATTAAAATGCTAAAGGTTAAAGATAGAGAGAGAATCTTAAAAGCCACAAGAGAAAAGCAGTTAGTTATCTACTAGGGAGTGTCCATAAACTTCCAGATGATTTAACAACAGAAACTTTGCAGGCCAGAAGGGATTGGCACAAAATATTCAAAGTGATGAAAAACAAGGACATGCAACCAAGATTACCCAGCAAAGCTATCATTTAAGATTGAAGTACAGATAAAGACCTACCCAAACAAGAAAAAGCTAAAGGAGTTCATCAGCACCAGACCAGGATTACAAGAAATGTTAAAGGGTATTCTTTAAGAAGAAGAAAAATATAAATAAAATATATAAATAATAAAATAGCAATAACTACCATGTATTAAAAGCTTTCTTCATTTAAAGAAACATATCAAAGGTGATTTGAACTGATTTGATAATACAATCATGACATCTATTTTTTAAAATGTCTTCCCTTTAAAAAGTGTTCCCTTTGCATCAACTTCAACCTTTTGGTCATCATCTCTTACAGCATAGCCCTTTGTCCCACCTGCGTCCCCTCCATAATGTTAACACGCTCTGTGCACAAGTCTGTTTGTTTCTGACCACTTCTCCAAATTATGGTGGGGGAAGGAGGTTGTTTTGGTGTTTTGTTGTTGTTTGGAGAGGAGGTACATGTATATTAATTTCCTGGGGCTGCCCTAACAAAACCACAAACTGATTGGCTTAAATAATAGAAATTTGATCTCCCGCAATAAATTCTGGAAGCTAGAAGTCCAAGGTCGCAACACAAACAACAAACAAAAAGAATATACAGAGATGTTTAGTTCCATAAATACTGGCTTATTTTAATTTACTAAGAATAACGCATGCAATTATCTGTGTGTTCGTGTATGTGTAGGGATATAGATATACAAAAGTATATAAAGTAAAAAGATACAATATTTCATCTGAAAGTGAATAAAAACAACATTCCCCCAATACCTATCATATATATATCATACGCACATATGAGGTCTGTCCAGAAAGTATCCATCTATGTACTATGAAAAATAGAAATTTATCGAAGAAGATACAAGATACAAGAAACACTGTACACGGGACAATGATGCCTCAGTCCCCTTCAAAGCAGGCACCTTGGCACCTCACACAGTTCTCCCAATCGCCATCAGCTGCCCCATCGTATTTTCCTGAATCTCATTGATGGTCTGAAATCTCTTCCCTTTCACAGGTGATTTTAGTTCTGGGAAAAGCAAGAAGTCTCAGGGCACCAAATCTGGGCTGTAGGAGGACTGAGTCACCTGAGTGATTTAATGTTTAACCAAAAAAACTCTGCACAAGACATATGCATGAGCAAGCATGTTGCAATGAAGCTGCCAATCACCAGTTGCTCATAGCTGTGGCCTTCTGAATCATCCAAATAATTTCTGTGGAGGAATGTTCAAGCTTATGCACAATTTGATGCAGATTCATTGCTTTACTTGCTCAGTCATTTTGAATGCAATGGCCACACAGTGCACATGCTCACTCAACAGCATCTGTTACCCCCACTGACTAGTACAGTGAAGTTGTCATTGTTCATGCATGTGCATTCCAGTCCGCTGTCCTTGGCTGTCAGGTGACATAGATGCTGTGCAAACCATTCTTGTTATATTGACAATGGCTGGACCTTTACCAGACAGACCTTGTATATCAATATTCTAGCATAATGTTTTCTGTTATGAGGTACAGTATCCTAGAATAATGTTTTCTGATTTCTTGGGAAAGAAGTTTTATTCATAACGATGTTGTGAGAAAAATACCTATTCCACTTCCAGATTGATCATGTGCTTATAATTAAATTATGGTGAACTGAGATTTACTTTATTTCTTAATCTAATTAGTATGGATGTGGAAAATCATACAATATCTTAGGAAGCATTCAGTTCACTCCATTTAAGACACGGTGAGAGATGCGTATCAAATTCACTCTGCCTTGGACGCTACAAAACCGTAAGGGAAAGGCCTGACCATAGAGTCCTTGTGCTCCTGAGGAATGACAAAGGAAGATACCCACGCTGTGCGTGTCCCCTGTTGTCTGCTCGTCCACAGCCATCCACGTTGTGGCGCACGTGTGCAACCTGGAGCGCTACCACTGGAGCCAGTCCGCGGACGCGGAGGAACTTGCGGCCGCACTTGCCAGGCTTGGCGACGCCTCCAACGAGAGCTACCTCAACCCCATCCGGACCTTTGACACCGTGAGTTCTTGCGTGCGACTTCCTTTTGCATCTGAGAAACGCTTCCTTTTCCGATCCCTTTTACAATCAAGAACACTTGCGAAGCTTTTAATAAGAAGAGCTCTAGAGAAGAAGTTCCTGTCAAATATTATCATTAATTTCACTTTTTAAAAAATAAAAGTCATTTTTTCTGCCATAAATGTTGCAAAGAGGTTATGAGCACAGAGAAAAAACCAATGCCATTTGTTTATAGCAAAAAATAATAAATATGCCTAAACAGGAAATGCAGTAACCTGTTAAATTCCTCATATTTTAAATTTTAAAAGCAGCTTGTCATTATATATACACACACATATACACACAGATATACACACATGCATACATATATACATACACATATATGTACACACACATATATACTCACACATGCATGCTGATGTTGGAATCATAAAGAATACAAAGTGCCATACAAATCCAGGGACCATAACTCAGGTGTCTCCATTCTCAATTTGCTAATTATTTGCTAGATCTATTCTCCTGTGTCCTATTTTGGCACACATGTGACTAGCTGGTTCTCCAAATCAGATGCTGGGCAAAGCGGTTCACTTCACAGTGAGCCCTGCATGGCTAGTGACACCATTAATGCCACTTATCTGTGTGCACAGAGTGGCAACACATGTGGGACACAAAGAAGACCGAACATGTGGCCACAGAAATCCGTCTGCAGAGACTAAGACATTTCTCTCGCTTAATCTACCCCTACCTGTCCTCCTAGTGGATCTAAACCTTGGCCCTGCACCGCCTTATTACGCATCCGGAACATGAATCAGGCTGTCTAGAAAATCCCTGTTGCTCAAGAAGAGCTCTAAGACAACGCACTCCAGAAATGGAAGTCTCTCCATTGCCGTCTGGACCCTTCTGCCCATGCAGCCCTTTTTGAAGAACCAACATTCAAAGTCTTCTTTGGGGGGAAATTCTTCTATGTCATGTCCCCTAATTACCCTAAGATGGTTTCTAATATCAGGCCATTGATCAAGTGGACTTATCTTTTCCTAGCTGACAGCAGCTAAAAGCAGAAGTTTCAGAGTTACAAATCAAAACCGCAGAGGCCCGGAGCCTGTGGGATGCCTGGGTGAGCTCATCTGAGCCACGGCATCTATCTGAGCACCTACTGCGGTTAACGGTTTTCTCTGTTAAGGCTCTGGAAAGTTCATTGCTACACGTGAACAGCCTGTATAGTAAATACCATCCATTCTAAATACTTTTAAAGCAATTTAACAACATGATTAAGTTACTTCCAATATAGTTACTTTAAAGTTTTAGAAGTAATCTACCATGTAAGCACTAATTAAGCCCAGGACACCCTCTAATTTGGGGTATTTGGAGAATGATGAGTATCAGTAATGCAAAGTGTACTTTATGGAGTATTTCTAAATAGATGCAGTGCGATTATTTTAGAGGATACAGTGTAACTCACACCAGTCTATAAGTAGGGTGCAGGAAAAGGGAAGTAGGGGTTTGCTTTAAAAAGCAAAGAGGAATGGTTTAAATTAGCACATCTTATGATGGAAATGGATTTCTAAAATGTGTGAGTACACTTGAAAAAACCTTTTAAATGTTTTAAACATACCCTTTCCATTTTACTTCCACTGTTTGCTCTATAAAGAGAAAATAAACATCAGACAAGTCCCTGTCCAAATTACCTGGGGATCTCAAAGCAACCCAAATTAATGAGATTTTACTGACAAAAGATACAGCGTGAGTTTATTAAGCTCATTGTCTTCTCAAGGATAGTAACACAATATGTGAATACTAATGACTTGACAAGAATATAGGAAACTCACAATAAAAACAAAACACATTGTGATTTATATTCTAAAAGGCTATTTAACCATCCCCTGAACTCACAGTTCAGAATTCCAGCCTTTCGGCAGTGTATACCAGATAAGAATAGCTGTATCTTTATTGATCACCTAGGATTTACAAAGTCTTATGCTAAGTCTCCTGAGGTGGCATGAAAGAAACGCAAGTCATGGTCCTTCCAATTAAAAAGCAAAAGCAAAAGCCAGGAGTAACTAACTACCAGAGGAACAGAGTCCGCAGCTGCTTTGTTTGGAATGCTTTTTTCTTTTTTATTGTTGCTAAAGTACAGTTGTCTCCATTTCCCGGCCTCACTTTCCCTTACCCCCCCCCACCTCCCAGGGACCCCTCGAAAAAAGGGTTTCTTTTTTTCCTTCTTTTTATAAAATATATTTTATTGATCATGCTATTACAGTTGCTCCTTTATGCTCCTCTGCCTGGTGCCCAGCTTCCCTCCAGCAATCCCCCTTTTAGTTCATGTCCATGGGTAGTTCATATAAGTTTTTGGCTTCTCCATTTCCTATACTATTCAAAACATTCCCCTGTCTATTTTGTACCTACCAATTATGCTTCTTAGTCCCTGCAGCTTTTCCCTCATTCTCCCCTTCCCCCCTCCCAGCTGATAACCCTCCAAATGATCTCCGTACCTATGATTCTATTCCTGTTCTGGTTGTTTGCTTAGGTTTTTTGTGGGGTTTTTTTGTTTGCTTTTTTTAGATTCAGTTGTTGATAGTTGTGAATTTGTTGCCATTTAATGTTCATGGGTTTGATCTTCTTCTTTTTCTTAAATTAGTCCCTTTAATATTTTATGTAGTAATTGCTTGGTGATGATGAACTCCTTTAGGATTACCTTGTCTGGGAAATACTTTATCTGCGCATCCTTTCTAAATGATAGCTTTGCTGGAGAGAGTAATCTATGTTGTAAGTCCTTGCTTTTCATCATTTCAACTACTTCTTGCCAGTCCCATCTTGCCTGAACAGTTTTGTGGGGTTTTTTTTTTTTTTAGAAATCAGCTGACAGTCTTATGGGAACTCCTTTGTAGGTAACTCTCTGCTTTTCTCTGGCTGTTTTTAAGATTCTCTCTTTATCTTTAAGCTTTGGCATTTTAATTATAATGTTCTCTTTGGGTCAAACTCTAATGGTTCTCTTTGGGTCAAACTTGTTTGAGACTCTCTATGCTTCCTGAACTTATATGTCTATTTCATTCCCCAAATTAAGGAAGTTTTCTTTCATTATTTTCTCAAATAAGTTTTTGATTTTTTTATCTTCTTCTCCTCTGGCACCTGTATGATTCAGATGTTAATACATTTGGAGATGGCCCAGAGGCTTCTTATACTATCCTAGGGTTTTTTTAATTCTTTTTTCTTCTTGCTGTTCTGGTTGAATGCTTATTTCTTCCTTATGTTCCAAATCATTGATCTGAATCCCACTTCCTCCCCTTCACTATTGACTCCCTGTAGATTTTTCTTTATTTCACTTGGTGTAAACTTCATTTCTTCCTTTATTTTGTCATCATACTCAAGAGTTCTTTGAGCATCCCAATTACCACTGTTTTGAACTCTATCTGATAGGTTGGTTATCTCTACTTCATTTAGTTCTTTTTCTGGGGTTTTGTTCTATTCTTTCATTTGGGCCACATTTCTCTGTCTCATGGATTTGGCAGCCTCCCTGTGCTTGTTTCTGTGTATTAGGTGGAGCTGCTTTCACTTCCTGTTGTAGTAGCGTGGCCTGTCGTAGAAAAGGCTCCTGTAAATTGTGTGGTGCAGAGCCTTAGGTAATCACCAGGGCAGGGCCACCTGCTTCACCGCTCTGTGGCTCTGTGTTGGGGGAGGGCTCAGAAAGGGACTGTGCTGCTGCCTGGTTTCTAGAGGCCTGCCTGGCAATCACCCAGTTGCAGTCACTGCACCCACTCCCAGCGTGCAACTCCCAGCTGTTGCTCTGGTGCTGAATCCCTGAGTGGGTGGGTTTGCATACATTCTAAGACTATGGGGGGCCCTTTAAGCAAAGTCTCCTGAAAACCTGGCAGTTTCTTACACTGCCCCAAACCCCACTGGTTTTTATAGCTGGAAGTTATGGGGATTTATCTTCCCAGAGCTGGAACCCTGGGTTGTGCAGTCTGGCCTGGGGTTGGAATCACTTGCTCCCAAAGTATCCCTCCTGATTTTTATCCACCACAAGTGAACGTGGGACTGCCCATTCCACCACTACCATCTCTTTGTGCCACGCCGCATCTCCTCGCCTCTCTGCCCGTCTCCATGTGTCTGGTCCTCCTACCCATCTGGATGAATGTGGCTTCTTTATATCCTTTGTTGTCAGACTTCCACACAGTTCAATTTTCTAACAGTTCTGGGTGTTATTTGTCTTGAGGTATAGTTGTAATTCTCTCTCTAGTTGTGCAAGGAGGCAAAGCATGTCTACCTACACCTCCATTGTGAGTGGAAGTCCGAAAAAAAGGGTTTCTTAATTAAAATGCAATTAAGCAAGATGATCCACATTTTTATTTTAAAATTTAAAAACTTGAAACTCAGATTTATTTTATAGTATTTTTACCTTAAAATAGATTTTATATATTATATGCCCTAATTTTAGTTCAACATAGTGACTTTGACCAAGAAAATTATTTCTTCAGAGAAAAAAATGAAATTAATGAAATGCATTTAATGGAATTTTCACAATGTGACTGTCCACCATCAGATGGGAGAGAAGAAAGAGCAAAGGACCTCCATTCCTGAGCTGTGTGGGGACCATTCTGAGACTGATACACAGTGGGGGGAAAGTGGGTTTACAGTGTGAGCACACGAAACAGTTTATTCTTGTATTACCATTTTTATTTATTTTATTATTTTCCACATGAACAATGAAACCTACTTTTGCCCCATCCTGTGTTTGGGTCTGATTAAAGCCTTTTGAATTGCTCCTTGCTTAGACCCTCAAGTATGGGTCCTGCAGTGGGAAATTAGAACTAAGACATTCATGTCCTGGTGTCTGCTTCCTTTCAGAACACAGCCACGGCGTCACTAACAACAACCGCAGGCATTACCGGCCTGGTGATCTCCCTGGCTTTAGTCTTGATCATGACCTCTTCCACCGAGTTCATTAGACAGATCTCCTACGAGCTGTTCTGGTGCACACACCACATTTTCATCATCTTCTTTATCAGTCTGGCTTTCCACGGGGCAGGGTAAGTCCGCACTGTGCTCAGTGTATACGATTTTATCTCTGTGAACCTCAAAACAATCTTAGAAAAGTCTTTTGGAGGGAGGAACATGACATGCGGAGGACCAAAGGACACATAGATCACATGAAAAAGCACATTCAGTGTGGCAAATTCACCGTATGTACCTTTTTCAGTAAGACAGAAAATAAGCGACATGGCCATTGAAGTACTGTATTTATTTTTTCTAGCTAACTCTGTTGGGCAGTGTTGAGGTGTTTATAAAATGAAGGAATTATAAGGAAGGTAGATGACAATATATGAATGTTTCATTCAGAACCTATTTCCACAATCCAATTTATATGGCATAAGTCAGGATACATATTTTTGGCACCCTGCTTGACCAAAACCATCCACCACGAAACCCACTGTACAGGAGGGGACATTATATGAGATGTCCCATCTGACTTGCCCTTTAAATTCTCTGGACGCCAGTGTCCCATCTGACCTCAAACATCCTTGTTGCTCAAACATCCCATAGATGCTGTTCTGGCATTCGGTGCCTACGTGATACTGTTAGTCCTCTTCATCAAGGAGCTAGAATAGTACCTGATGTATAACACGCCCCAGTATAATGTGTTCCATTGTTTAGATATTAATAACGTAGTTTTGGACCAATTAGCAAATGGCTGTCTATCAAGTAATTTGTTCCATATTAATCATTTCACAAATCAGTGCCTTTTATCCCATTTCGCAGTTTGCAAAGCACATCCATATGCAGATCACTTTGACCCTGAGAACAGTCCTGTCCATCAAAGACAGCTTAAGGCCCCATGACAAATAAATGGCAGAGTCAGACCTAGGATGCTGGTCTTCAGACAACTGAACGTTTACTGGTAACAAGCCCTGAAAAATGGGTCCTCATTTTTGGGAATTAAACATTCCTCCTCAACACCTGCCGGACTGTGGTTGCGATGCTGCCCATGCCGCTCGTGGCTTCAAGCAGCTCTGCATCCTGCACCAGGAGAAACCCTCTCCTGCATCTTGATCTCCCATCACTGCAGCTGCTGAGTGCTGAGGGGCCTGGTACCCGAGGTGGGCCCTGCCCTGCCCAGATCTGGAAGAACAAGCACACAGCTGCGGGGCTGGCACAGCACAGTGACTGCGGGCCTTTGGGGCCAAAGGCCACCTCTTCTGGACCTGCCCGTCAGCAGGTCACTGCCTCCTCCCACCACCCTCACACTGGATGTTCCTTCCATCTCAGCCCCGACTTCCAGGAGGGGGCCACACTTCTACTGTTGCCCCTTCTATGCCTAACATCCCCCACTATTCACTGTCCATGGCCTGACACACAAACATTGAGGAAGGAAGATTTGCCCCGGGAGCGCATTGTAACCCTTCCAACTGCCCAACCCTTTGCTGACCCTTAGGGATCCAGGCAGTCAAGTGCGCATTGCTGCTGCCACCTGGCTAAGGCTTTCTAGTCCCTTTTAGCTTCAAAATATTTGCAACTGACTCCTCTCAGTGTGTGATCAACCCTTACCCTCCCGACTCATATCTTGAAGGGGAGGTCATCCCAAAGGTTTCACACCAGATACTGTCAGTCCCTCCTTTCTCCTTGGTTTGTCTCCCAATACCAGGTGTCAACCCCTGCAGTACCTCTGAGAGGCTCTTCCTAAGCCACCTGAGTCTAGAAGCCTCTTCACAAGAATTATGCATGCACCCCCACCCCCACCCTGCTGCCCCTGCGTTCACACCCTGGCGCATTGTCCAAGAACAAGAAGATTTCGATGGGCAGTGCTTCATTGGAGATATTTTTTAATACCCAAATACCGCATTTCATAAGATGAAATTTTTAGTCACTTTAACTTAGTTGAAAGGCTTATTTTAGGATAAGGGCCTCATTTAATCTTCTCAGCTTGAAGTATTTTACAGCCACTGTTTACAGCAAAAAGTAATTTGCAAATTCCAAGTAAAGTAGGATTATTGGAATGTGTTAAAGCCCACTAATCTTCCTATTAGGGGGTAGCATAGATGAAGACATTAAAAATTTAAAATTTTTAAACAGATACTGCATTTGTGGAAAGTCCCAAGGCTTCCTTAGACAATACAGGGAATGTTGCCTAAAGCCTGAGCATGAAGGTGTTAAAATTTACAGATTCCTCTCCCCCAGCTCCCATTTATCATTCACCCTTCCTGTATCTGGGCATCAGACGGGAGATTTAGAGATAGTTTTGCTCATCTAACTCAAAGGGATGTTATCAAGTTCGGATGGCTTCCACAAACTGACTGGGACAAAGGCCCAGAGGCCAGTTCTCCAGGCTGTTTCCAAAGGCATGGCTGCCCCCTCCCCCAGGCCCTGTGATGCAGAGGGGCACATGGTACCCCACAGGCTGCCCAGGACAGGAGCCTATGTGATGCTCAGGTTTCTCAGTCTGTGAGTACCATGTTTCCCACAAAGGAAGCAAGGCATTTTATTCATTAGCACTCAGGAACTAAGCAACTCCCACATTACCCCGCCTCACGGTCATGCTCCACAGCCTGGGCACCAAGGAGCACAAACTGAGGAACGCATACCAAAGCTACTGATCAGAGGTCAGTCAGCTCTGCGTTTGTGACAAATACAACACAGAAGGATCACAGGACTCTTGATCCAGTGCTCCGTTCTCAGAGCCCGGTTTCCCGTCTCACTCTCAAATTCATCAATGCAGTCCTGAAGAGACAGCTCACACCGATCTCTTTTGACCGTGTCAACACTAAGCCTGCCAGCGGTCACCGGGGGGAGAAGTATCATTATTCAAGGCACTTCGACTTCTTCACTTGAAAACTTCTAGGTGCTCAGAAACAAACCAAGAAGGGTAGAAGTTAAATAAATCTGCAAAAGACCCAAATAGTACAAAGTTAGCCAATTAGCCCGAATCAGCAATCAGGACAAGATGTGACCTAATTAAATTCAACAGTCTACAAAAGGATGTGTTCAAACAATTTCCCCTCATTATAAATTCTCTAATGCAGACACTTTCAATTTAACACAGGATACCACAGAGAGGCACTTCTTTTCTGGGATCTTCAAAGTTACTCGAAGCTTCTCAAATTCCCATCTTTAAAGATGCTAAGGGAAATGAATGAGTGATAACCTATTGCGAGACACTGGAAGTGTTATTCCAGAACCCATCATAAAAAATATATATCTGTGGTATCACAAGACTGCACACAATCAATTTTAAATTTGGGCATTTTGTTTTGTTTTTAATGGCAAGTCGGATCATTCGAGGCCAAACTCCCGAGAGCCTCTCCGTACACAACGTCACCTTCTGTAGAGACCGCTATGCTGAGTGGCAGGCAGCGGCCCGGTGCCCTGTGCCCCAGTTTTCAGGCAAGGAGCCTTCGGTAAGGATGAACCCAATTGCTTTTAAAAATAGCTGTCGCCATGGTTAAAATAATAGAGTTGTATATGCTTGCAGAAAGAACAGCCCATGTCACCACCAGACAACGCCAAGTCCTTATTGAGTGTGCTAATGGAGAAATCGAGTTATGGATAATTTTAAAAGAGGTTTACTGCCAAAAGCACTCTGTCTGTTTTGAAATGTGTTCTTCTGCTTACATTTAAATGCGAGTGTCTGATATTGTGGGAATTCATGCCACTGCAAGCACAATAATGTCTCTGGAGGAATTAGAGAGCCGTGTGGCTCTCCACCCCCTGTTTTCAGCAAGCTCAGCTCCCTGTCCGCCTTCTCCATTCTGAGAATTAATAGCATCACTTCTCAAGCGAACATTAAGCAACAACCAAATGAGAACATGCCCTCTTTCTAAGCCTGCCTTTATTCTTTCTATAGCTTTTGGGAAAGAAAAAAAAAAAGGGAGGGGTGTTAAATGCATTTACTTCCTGTTCTAATTAAGTTCCCATAACTGAAATAATGACAATAGAAGCCGAAAAGAGACTTAATTAGAGTAGAGGTTAGTGCCCACAAGATCGCAAATGTAAGATTATCAGGGTGCACTGTAATGATTTCCACTGATGGCCTAAGTAAATAGAAATAAATAGAAATAATCTTTTTTGGTTTTCTTGAGTATCTTGGAACAATACAAAATTTGGGACATCTGGATGATGGGGGGGGCCACCAAGAGATTAAAACTAGAAGCAAACAAGTACCAAAAATATGTCATAAAAAATGGGTGTATAGTATATAACAGAATATAAATCACGAGATTTAGGAAATTAAGCCATCAACTTTTGAAGAATAAAATAATCGCCTTTTCCTAAAATCCTCAAGTATATTAAATTAAGCACTGGATTTTAAGGTGAAACCGCTGGGAAGAATGTTGGAAACAGGGTGAACCTGAATAGATGTGCCCATAAGACTGGTTCCTTTAATGGCCAGTATAGATTGTCTCTGTCTTGAACTCAACTATCAGTAGCCAGTCCCCAGCCTGCATATTAATGGGGAACATGAATGCCTCTCTAAAATTTTCAGCTACAGCGTCTCCATAAAAAAATCAATACCCTCCTACACCTCATGAATACAGACCAGAGCCTGCTCCCAGCAGCAGCAGATGCCGACATTAATTATCATTAAAAGGGAGAACTTACCCATCTCTCTAACTCTCGCCTGCTACACCTCCTTGCACACCCAAACTCATGTTGTCACTCTTTCCCATTATTTTTAATGGATCCTAATTCAAAGTGTGTGTGGGCTGTGCAATTACCGCTTGGCTGGATGTACAATATTCTCTCTGATGTCTTAGAGACGCTGAATCCAGGAGGCATCCCAAGGACAAGGAAGGGCTCCTGTGCTTCACTGCGCCGCATGTACCCAGTCTTTGCGGGGCTTCATCCCTTCCTCTTGCCTCCCTTAACTCAGTGCATTTTCATGGCGCTTTTATCGATGGAGTGTTTCAATTCCCCATCAGTGCTGCACTACTCCCCCTGTTAGGACACAGAATGCTTTGTACTTCATCTCTTAGAAACTGAACTGATCAAAGGAACCAATTATACATTGCAGTCCCTTCTCCCTGACTTGTCTCACTGCCCCTTTCATCCTGAAACTCACAGACACATACAAGATTCCAGAATCTAGAATTGCTCACACAGCCCATTCTCAAAAGATGCCTGGTCTTCCTTAGCCAAAGAAGCACCTTATTGCACTGACCTATAGCATCAAAAAGTAATAATACATAATGATAATGATGAGGATGAGCATAATGATAAGGCTGATGCTTTTTAAATTGTTAGGGAATGACATCGACAATACAGAGAAAGCTTTAACTGAGGGTAGAGTCAATTCAGCAAATTCTCTCCAAGTGGCTATTATACGTTTGGATTTGCACTAGACGCAGGCTTCAGAGACGTGTTCCTGCCCCTGGAATGTTATTGTCTAAAAAAAAGAGGCCATTCACAAGCACACACATAAAATAAAACCAAAGCCAGCATGTTCTTATTTTCTGGTAGGAATGAAAAACCAGGAGAGAAAGTGGAGGAAACAAGTTTCATTACTGCAGCTTTTAAATCAATATGATTTTATTTCTATCATAAAATACTCACTGTACAGTGACTTTCTGAGTATTTTTGGAGAAGAAAAAGATCCACAGACACTTTTAGCATTAAGGAAATGTAAATGCTAAATTGTCGGGTCCTTTTATTTAACAGATAGAGAAAAAGATGCCCAAAAAGTTTTAATTTCTTACCTATGGTCGCAAAGCACATTCTGTACAAAGCCACATCAAGAAAGCACAGCTTCTAACTCTGTGGCCATCAAATTTCATCTGTACACTCCTCAGCATTCGTTCTGAATCTCTGGCCCTCTCCCACCCCTCACTTGTTCAGCTTTCCCCTGATCTCTGTGAGCCCGGGTCCCTGACATTATTATTTATCTCTGTGAATAAAGCTAAAACATTTAAGAGCTTGGAGAGAACCCAAAAATAATCATTTCTTCCAACACATTTTACAAAGCAGAAACTTTGAACGTAAAAGGCTCAAGATGTGCCTGAAGGTGCAGGGTTATGGATGGCAACCCCAAGACCAAAAGCAGGTCCTCTGAGACCCAGCTCAGGCTCTACCTCACACCTGCCCTTGTTGCTTTGATCCATGGCCGCCTTGTCTTCCCTCACCCTGTCTGCATTGGTCATCGCTGCCAGGGTGATCTGAGATTCCCCTCGGGCCATACCTCTCCCTCACTCCCTAAGTTCCAGAGGCTCTGCGGCTATCACAGTGGAACTAAATCAGGCTTTCTCCTCCTGAAGCAATTTATATACTAGAGTAGAGATGGAGCTGAGGATTAATAGCTTACATTCTCCTTCCTGACGAGCCATACAAAGAAAACTAATCCATTCCATTTTATCAACATGGAAAAATCAGGGACTATGACTGATTTGACACCACCCCAATCTAGTCTGTGATGTCTAAAACTTTCTAAAATGTGCGCGGAAGATTATTTGTAAAAAAAAAAAAAGATACATACAGGCTATGTGAGTGTTTGTGCAAATATTTCTCTAAATTTACACAGAAAGAATCGTATTCTTGCCATCATTTCTGTAAATATCCAGACCAATTCTCAATACCATTTTTCATTCATTTGAGCATAAGCTGCCTACGGAGTCGTTCCCTTGGTGCAACCCCACCCTTCACGCCCACCCCTTCCCGTCTCTTCCCTTACTCTGCTCATCATCACGGCTGCACTGACAGCGTAAGTGGACAGAGGTTTTGTTCTCTCTGCCATTCTGAACATGTCACTGAACCCCACTGAGGCAGAAAGGAGTAAGTGGGTCAAATTGCTTTGTGTTGCCTGCGTGAATCAAGCCTTGTTCAGGTAAACAAGAGACTCTCAGGGAAAAAGCGAGAAGGCTGATGTGGATGAGAAGAGGTGTCATACAAACAGACCCAGAAATAAACAAAAAAAAGAACTCAAAACAACGAGAAAGATAGCAGAAGTAAAAAGTAATGCTGAAGGGCTGGTGACTTGTCAACAGAAAAGAGGGACCAGGGCAGCAGGTAAGGGACTAAGGAATAATGGGATAGTGAGTCAAGCAGTGAGGGTTTCGTGAACACCCTCCCTGCCCCTAAGATGGTAAGTATCCTAGGATAAGGTTGTGCTGGATTTAGAATACCGTGGAGGGAATTTAGGGAAATTGTGAAATCCGTTGAGTTATAGTCCTGGCTGTCTGCGATCTGGAGCTGTCTCCCTAGGCAACTCATACCCATTCCCAGAACCTCTGGGTTTTAATTCTATAAATGCAAAATCAGACTAGATTCCCAAGAACCCTTAACATCCTGGAATTTAATGAATTAATGTATCGGATGTTCTGTGAAACAAGTGTCAGTACCAACGTTGCTGTTGGACAGGAGGAGCATGATTACGTGGAAGTGCCCGAGGGAGGCACCGGGGTCCTAGAAACAGCACCGTTCAGGGGATCAGGCACACTGGGGCTCACGTCTTTACTGTGCATCTTGCGTCTGTTGTGGCCCTGGACAATTTGATCTTGCTGAGCCTCAGTTTCCTTTTCTGTAAAATAAAGACAATGTCATATGCCCTGTGGGCTTGTTTGGTATCAGACCCAGGAGAAACCTTCAAAAATTTTAGCTTTATTGCTTTGATTTCAGGGAAAGAAGACACCTGATGTTGTAACCAACACCTGGTACAGGAGCAGCCTGCTAGTCAAACAACCATGCAGTTTAAACTTAGGGAAGGTTAACATAGGCAGGGCTTTAGTGAAAATGGAAACACCCACTGTCACAGTTATCCAGACAGTTGTTGAGGCATTCATTCTGATTCGGTAAACATGCACTTAAAATGCTGAGAGACTAACTTTATGTTTTATTACAGATAATATTGGCTGTGCATGCATGTGCGTATATGTGTGGGAAGGGATATTTCTTCAGGCAGACCCCCAAATTGTGATGCATTGCTTGCCCCCAAAATTACTCTTCAAAATGTTTTTATTTAATTTCCCATGTCCTGTGTTGGCTCAGTAAGGTAGCTTTGTAAGCCCTTGACTTTGGCTGAGTTTGGCAGCATTTATGACCCTATCATATGTAACATAAACATCAATCTGCTTCCTTATTTCTCTGCAAATTCAATTATTTCTAATTACATAAAGGTACCATTGATCAAGTAAGCATAAAAGCCAACACAGAAGAGTTTAATCTCTTAAATAAGCTTGTAGACTTCAAGGAATAATTGAATGTTCTAGTATTTAATACAAGGAGACATCTTTGTTGTTGACAACTGGCCCAAAGTCAAAGGAAAATGTCTAAACTCCATCATGTTATATATTGATTTGGTCCAAATTGAAAATATTTGGATTCTATTTCCATGTCCTTTTCCTCTCCCTCTGCAGGCTTGGAAGTGGGTGTTGGGCCCTGTGGTCTTGTACGCATGTGAAAGAATAATTAGGTACTGGCGATTTCAACAAGAAGTTGTCATTACCAAGGTATGCATGTAGCTTTACGCCAGAATAAAAACCTGAGTGTAGATGAAAATTTTTTATTAGCCCAAGTTTTTAATTTGCCATTTTTATTGCAGAACAGTCTGTAATTTAAAGGCTCATCTTCTGTTCTAATAATTGCTTGCATCCTGTGCATCTTTTTGTGTGACTAATTTTACTGAAGGCAGGGATCAGGGCTCCAGCCTGGTGCACAGAATTCTGATAAAGGTTATGGGACAGTTCACGAAATCAGCTGTATAATTTTTATTTCAGTTTTTCTCAAGGGAGAAGCAGGCAGGGGGCTGAATATGCTTTACACTGGTCGTAGCAGCCTGAAGTATAATCACTTCCTTCACCACAAAGGCACAGATTCTGCAAACACACAAATGATACATATGCAGTTTCAAGCCCATTCACTCATACCTAGAATTACTGAACAGAAGAAGGGAGAACAGTCACCCTGAGGTCCAGAGAGAGGAGGGTGCTGAGGGGTTCAACTTAGAAAGGAAGAACATCGGAGGAGCTCTATCCTGGGGCATGAGTAGCATTTGCTCTGGGATAGCATTCTCCAGTCTTGCCAACCCTACTCACAGCACACCAATATTCGCCTAGTACTGGGGGAAGATGTGAGCAGGTAGACCAAGAATACATTGTCTAGGAGACTGAGTAAGTACCACGTACTTTGCCCCCAGTGCTTTAAATGTCTAAGAAGAAATTCTCTGCTAACCAAACCTATACTGCCTTGCTAGTACAATATTAACAGAATACTATGTCTCTTTAACTGTCTTCATGAGAGCAGAGGCCCGGAAATTGCTTCATAATTCTGTTTTAAGCTGTTTTTGTGTTGCTGTTTTCAAGTTTAATACCAAAGGCTATGAGGCTGTATCAAAAGCTAGACAGTAAAACTTCTAGAAATCTACTAAAGCTGTTACTAGGGAGACAATTTAACAGCAGATTCAGAACCAGTATCAGTAGGGAGAAGAGAAACAGACGTGATGATTAAAATGCAGTGAAATTCTCTTTTGTGTGGAAAAACACTGTCACAAAATCTAGACACAAGATTTTGTTCCCTTACGCCCTTGCCACAATAAAAGAGCCGGGGACCTGGAGCAATATGTCAGAAAACAAGATGAGAATCTAAAAAAGGGAAATTAATTCCTTTCCTCTGATAAACAGCAAATTATAAAGTTCTCGTAAAAGGGATAAGAATTTTGTATGATGCTTTCTATATCTAAAACTCACAACATAGGCAGGAGACTGGATGAGACAACTAAAACAAAACATTCAGAGTGAGTTTGAAGATTGTTTTCCACTTAAAAGGAAGAAATACAGGGGCTAGCTAATTCACAAAGGATTGAGAAATGATTCTGATCATTTAAAACGAGCCTACATTTTTAAAACACAGAGATAATTCTCTGACTGTTTTAATAACTTTAAGCACAATTAAGTACAATGCATGAGAGTTGAGCTTGTATTTTCTTGGGTCTGGTTGACTGACTGTGCTAAGGAAAGCTTGGGCATCTGAGACACAAAGTCATGTGCCGGATGCAGCTACTCAAACGTCAGACTTCACTATGAAGGAAATAAACTTCATTCTTGCTGGATTTGTCAACCCAGATGTGAAAGCGATGGCAAAGATCTTTGGAGGTTCATAAACAATGGTGTATGTAAATTATACTTCAAAAGAGCTGATTTGAAAAAGGAAGCTTTTAATGTAACGAAGGCATTTTCTTAGTACTTGCCTGAATAAGAGAACCAACAAGTCCATTGTTCTCTTTTAGGTGGTAAGCCATCCGTCTGGGGTGCTAGAACTTCACATGAAAAAGCATCACTTTCAAATGGCGCCAGGGCAGTACATCTTGCTCCAGTGCCCTTCCATATCCCGGCTGGAGTGGCACCCATTCACCCTCACCTCCGCCCCCCAGGAGGACTTCTTCAGTGTGCATGTCCGGGTGGCAGGAGACTGGACCAGAGCTCTATGCCGGGCCTTCCACGCTGAGGGACAGGCCCTCAGGGAGCCTCAGAGCCTGCCCAGGTTGGGTCCCATTCCTTTCTTATGTATAACTTGGAATATTTTTAAGAATAAGGTATTTTAGTGCATCAACATGCTACCAAATTTAGCATTATCTTTTTTCTAGATGGTAAGTTTGAGTGTATTTTTTTTAAATTTCAGGACATACATAAAAAACTGCAGTCATTAAGTTCTGGGGGAGTCAAAAGGGTGGGTTTCTCACTGCATGGGGCCAGTGCCTCTAGCCTCGCATTGGTCAAGGGGCAACTGTAATTTAAAAAATTTCCAATACAAGTACATTTCTTAAAAAAAAAAAAAAAATGTTCAACAAAGGCAGGCCATGATGTAGGGAACAGGAGACTCCTGCTTTCCCAGCTCTCCAAATGCCACTTGAGTGGTGACAGGCAGCCTGAAATGGCCAAGACTGCCCTGCAAAATTTTCGTTGTTAGGCTGAGGTCTATAAATTGTATTTGTGAAGTTTGGTCTTCATAAGATGCACACTTCATGGTCAGAATTAATGTGGCAGGCTCCTTACACCAGAGAAAGCACTAGCAATTACAGATGGAAGCTCATAAAATGACAAAAACGATCTGAGAGTCAAGAAAGGTAGTAGCGTCGTCAGCCAGCCCTGCATGCGTGCACACAGCAGGCGTTGACTGACCTCCACTGCGTGCCGGAAATACAGAGGTGGCCAAACACTGCCCCCTCCCTCTAGGACATCAGGAGTTCTGATGCAAGCAAATGATTTAATCTGCTACAAGGAAGATGTGCAAAAGGTAGGTCCAAGAACATTGGAAAAGCACTGATACCATCTGGATTGGTCTCCTTGAGAATGAAGGACCACAGACTGGGTGGCTTAAAACAACGGAAAATTATTCTCCATTTTGGACTATAATCTCTGACAGTTCTGGAGACTACTGTCCAAAATCTAGCTGTCAGCAGGGCCCTGCCCCCTCCGAAACCTGGAGGGGAGAACCCTTCCTTGCTGCTTCCGGGCCACTGGTGGTTGACCAGCAACCTTGTTTCCTGGGCCTCCAGCTACAGCCTCCCAGTCTCCACTCTGTTGTCACATGGTGTTCTCTCCTCTTGCGACTGCATCTCTGTGTTTCTGTAACCTTCCCTTATAAAGTCGTATAGGAGTAAGTCGTATAGGAGTTCACCCTACTGTCTGAACTCATCTTCCCTTGATTAATTACATCAACAAGAAACCTGTTATCCAAATGAAGTTGCATTCTAAGGTGCTAAGCAGTTGCAATTTCCACATGTAAGCCTGGGGGACACGATTCAATCCAAAACAGCGTCCTGTTCAAAAACGCCTGGGTACACGACAGTGTAAGTTACCAGCCCCTGGCCTGGTGCTGATTCCCACTCTCGCTGCAGGATTGCTTGATAAGCACACAGAGCCTGTGCTTAGGGCCCCAGACAGACAGAGACACATGCGCACACACAGACACACGAAATGTTAAGTAAAGCGTTTTTTGAAAGAACTGATCATTTCAAAAGAAGCATCAGGAGGTTCTCTCTTCTGCCACCCGTGGGGGGTGTAGGAACCACCAAGCAGCGCCAGTGCTGTAAGAAACTAGGTGGTGACCGCAGTAGAGACACACCTGGAATGGAACTTCCTGGGGGCAGGATGTTGTCTGTCCTCTTTTGCGGCCGGTGCCTAGCACAGTGTCTGACACATGGTAGGTACAGAGTAAGTACCTGACAAAGAATAAATGAACACCTGGACCCAATATGGATGATTTTGCTCACTTGACAAGCATTTACAGGTGGCAAACCTGGCACGGGAATAAATTGGAGGCACAGAATCTAATCAACGTATTGTCCCTTCTGCCTCCCATCCACTGGGACACTGACCTGAAACTATGTGATCCTGGACTTGGGTGTTTCATGGGTAGGAAGAACCATACACTTTCGTTCCAAGCATTAGCACTAAAAAGTATATGCTATCAAACCAGACTAGCGCCCCAAGTCGGATGACAACACCTGACTATTCCATTAAGAACTCTTTTTAAACCTGGAAAAGAAGCAGTGTAACAGAACTCTAAGATTCAGAATGCAGTATAAATTCTTAAAATCAGGAATAAAAGTCAGCACGCGCATGCACACACACACACACACACACACACACACACACACACACAGCCCACTGGTCCCTCTGCCAAGATCCATACCTACATCTGATTTGCGAACCTGGTCTCTGCTTTGGGTATGCATAGTTAAAAGGCCTGAGTTAAAAGCCCAACTGCTTATGTGATCATGGAGAATGTCTGTACCACTGTGCCTCAGTTTCCCCATCTATAAAATGAAGATGACAACAACACTACCTAAGGCTTTGTTTGGGATTACATGTGACAGTCCATATAAAGCCCTCGGCGTGATGCATAATGAAAAAAAGAGTTAGCTATTATTATTAGCAAAATAAGAAAGGTCACTTAGCACAGAGATGACAGTGAAAGTGATGATTAGATAGGGAAACCACACAGATGGATAAAAGTCACAGGTCACAGAGACAAGAGTAGAAGAGGATGGGGTGGATGGGGGTGCTGCTGACCGTAGCAGCCAGGAACAGCACGATGCAGATGCTGGAAAGGCAAACGGCTTTCGAGGCTGCCCGGTTAGAATTCTCTGTTTACAAATCAAAGAAGAAGTAGCTGAGTGAACTTGACAAATATGTGTTGTAGAACTGCACACCTGAAACCCATATAATTTTATTAACCAATGGCACCCCGATAAATTTTTTAAAAAAACAAATTCATTTAAAAAGGGATTAGCACCATAATGGGACCCCCCCCAAAAAAAAAGAATTTAGGCAAAGGAAGCCAGTCCGAGATTGTGAGAGGTCTTGAGAAATGAAGACATTTTGGCCCCAAAAGAGTAATTAGGGTGTCATGGTAGCTACAACCAACTATTTAAAGGCCTGAAATGCAGGGAAGAGAAAAGACCTGAAATGTGTTTCTCAAGAAGACAAAAGCGGGGAGCTGTCAGAAGACAGATAAAACTCTCTAACTCTGAGAGTGCCCCTGAATGGAGCGGCGCCCGAAGCCCAGAAGCGGCCGGTGCCAGCTGGCAGGCACCCGCAAGGTGCAGGAGCAAGGGCCACGACATTGGCAGGCCAGTGGGACTGAGCATTTTCTCCTGCTGCTTGGAGTCTCGACTCTAGTTATGAAGAAATTTGTGTGTTGTGTATTTCTGTGGATTATATAACACAGTTCTTCTTTGCATTTAATCGTTATCTTTTCAAATCAGTGTCAAGTAAATTCCAAGTATGACTAATTATAAAAACAATTACCAATAGGACATGTTAATCCACGGAGGTTCGCCTTTTCTCTCTCGGTTCCCCTTATCTAATTATTTATGAAATAATCTACAGTAGGCTGAAACACTAACCCTTTCTGGTTAATGACCTTTTATTTTTATTCTTCCATTTCCATATATCAATATGTAATAAAGCCTTATTAATTAAGATTAACATGAGGAGGGTTCATTTGAATTACTAGGAGCTCTGGCATATGGAATATTTTTAAATAAACCCAATTGAACTTTCATGGCACATCATAAGCCCAAGTGGGCCAACCTGGGGTGCCTTCAACAGACACCCCTTAGGGAACAGTTATGAATAACTTAGAACCCTTTTAATTAGCATATCTTTGTTCATATGTAAATGTGTGCTTTTGGAATAGTTGGCATTTTTAAATACAAATTGCTGACCGAAATCTTTTAAATATTCCCTCTATGGTTTAGTCAACAAACTGGTATCGAACAACTACGTGCTGGGGAGTGCAAGGTGCTGGGAGGCAGCAGCGGGCAAAGGCAGACACAGAACAATCACGCACACACTCCCCAAAGCAAGTGTGAAATTGCAACTGTGGTAAGGACTGCAGAGGAGGGGCACATGGTGCTGTAAATGATATAAGAAGTGAAGTAACTAGTCTGAGGGCTCTGCGAATCTTCCCCAGGCTAGTGAGATACGACCTAATGAAAGGGTAACTGCTAACCAAGCAAGGGGGGAAATTGGGGCCAAGTGTTCCACATGATTACTTGGATTATGACGTGCAAAGGCCCTGTGGCAGAATGGGCCACTGGATATTGTAGGAAGAGAAGGAAAAACCAGTGCGGAGAAGTGATCATGGGACTTCGACTAGGACCCGGAAGCCAGTGCATTTAGGACCATGTTAAAGGCGGTCATATTTATTCAGTGAACATGCTCTCTCCTCATAAAGAGACATTTGCTAAGCCAAGATACCTCAGTGCCACCCTGGCCTAATTGTTACAAATTTTGAGTTTGCATAATCAAAAATTACAAGTTTTAGGAATTGCACATATCTGATAAATAACCTCAAAGTGTTTTATTTCAAACACATGGCTTCCATTAGGCTAAAATTATATCAATATGTGGTAGTAAGGAGTGAGACCAAATAAATAAAAACAGGGGAGAAACAGATCAACAAAAGGACAGATAAACCCGCTAACCCCCTTTGATGCTTCTGCTTTGTTTCTCTGGCGGCAGCTAGGAAAATGAAAGGGAAGCAAAGGCTTCTTCCAGCAGGCTTCACAATGCGGGGAGCCAAAACAAGTGCTTCTATGACCTGCGAGAGGAGCGTGCTGCCTGGAAGAGGCATGAACTCCAGCTGGAGTGGTCAGGCCCTGGCACCTGGGCCAGACCATCTGGTCGACCCCCCAGGAGACGGGCTCCCACATCTTCCTGCTGAGTCCCAGCTCTCCAGAGAGGGTGTTCTCCAGCGCAGAGCCAGCCTCCCTGCACACACTCCCCGCAAACCCAACCCACAAAAAGCACCGGTTTCAGCTGGCGTGGGTGTCGGGAGCACAGTGTCCTGAACGCCGCACCGCCTGGACTTTGTGATTGCAGGCTGGCAGTGGACGGGCCATTCGGGGCCGCGCTGACGGACGTGTTTCACTACCCGGTGAGCGTGTGCATCGCGGCGGGAATCGGCGTCACTCCCTTCGCCGCGCTTCTGAAATCGCTGTGGTACAGGTGTTGTGAGTCACAACCCCAGCTGAAGCCGAGCAAGGTACGGAGAAAAATCATTAGTGCGCCCTTCCACGGATTCAAAGGCTCAGCGCCCTGATATCTATCATCTGCCGATTCTTGGGGAGGATTTTAATTAACTATGAGGGATAAACGCAAGGATCCTTAACTGTACTTAAGTTCTTAAAAATCTCCATTCAGTATTACATTTATGAGAAGGGTTATGTCTAATCTTGTTAAAGATGACGAGACATAAATTTGATTGCTTCATTGCCATTACAGGACTTGCAATTGCTCATGTCAGCAAAATATGGGCAGGCTGCAAATGGCTGTGTGACTGGGCTGCAGTCAGTAATATTAACAGGCTGCCTTTCCTTGGTCTCTTGAGCTTGAGACTCCGGTTGTAAGTGTACAATTCAGTGTCTTTCTTTCATAGATTCGGGGCCTTAACAAGCAGCGAAAATGCCATAACTGAGATTCACTGGCTTGCTTACTTGGTGCTGTCCTCCATCCCCAAATCTCTGTTTTGTCTTTCGTGTTTGTTTTCTGACCAGGTCCTCCATGGCTGCCTTCCTTTCTTGGTGCTCCTCAGAAACTCTGTCCCCTGCCTTAACCCTCCTAAGACCAGCAGCGGACCCTAGAGCAGCGAGGAAAGAGACCCTTGCTAAGACCACATGGTGTCAGCTCAGGAGGACCCAGGATGTCAGGCGACCCTGGTTCTGGTCCTGACTCTGGTTCTGCTACTTCTTGTCTGCTTGACACTGTGGCTGCAGCTTCCTCATCTGTCAGAGGCAGATGCCTGGTTGGATGAGCATGTCCCAGTATGTGTTCCATGGGGCGCTAGTCACAGGATGGGTGCGGTCCACCAGAGAGAATTCTGCAGTCAGATGAACTTAAGAAATGCTAGTACATATCCCACGGCAGGAGGTTCACATCATCCGGTAGCCTATTAAATAAGTTCTGTAGGCAAGAACCTCATTCGGTTCGCTTCCCCCACCCTCCCCAAGCTCATCTAACCATGAAGCTTCCTTCACCTGACATTCACTCAGGAATAGCATTAATTAACAGAGCGCTGGGGCAATGCCAGGCCAGAAGATCTCTGAAGTCAGGGCTTCCCAATTAAGAAGAGTAAAATTAGCTATCATTTCATGAGCTTCCAAGTGACAGCTTCTTGACATACATTTTCTTGTTTGATCATTATAATCGTCTCAACAACCTTATAAAGTAGATAATAAAACACCTGTTTTTCGGATAAGGAACCTGAAGCTTAGCAAGACAAAAGTGACTTTCCTGAAAACACACAGGTAATAAAAGGCGGATTCGGGATTCAAACTCAGGTCCATCTGGCTCTTTCACGACATCACAACACATGATAGATGTGACCTCCGTGGCACTGTGGGAGGATGGTGAGAACCCTGGTCAGACTCTAGCTCAGCCTGGGTCCACTCTCACTAGAAGCATCACTTTGAGTGAATTGGTTCATATCCCTTGGCTGGATTTCCTGGTCCACACAACAGGAAAACAAGAGTCCATACCCAGGAGGAACCTAAGGCTCAGACAGCTAGTAAATATGAGAGTGTGATTTTGAATCCAGGTCCTTCTTGTGCTGAAGACCATCTTCTTTTCTCTATACCACAATGAATTTAATAAGCATCTTCATCTGGCTGCTATCCTCCCCCCCCCAAAAAAAAATAGCATCACTGGGTGGTTTATAAAACACAGGCACTTATTTCTCCAGTTCTGGGTGCTGGGAAGTCCAGGATCGATGCGCTGGCTCACCTGGATCTGACAAGAGCCTACCTCCTGGTCTGCAGATGGCTGTCTTCTAGCTAGAATTGCCAGCATCCATAGCAGAAGGGCACAAGGTAGCTCTTCGGTGTCTTTTGGTCAACAGAGTCAAGTTTATCAATTCTCAGTTTGCAACTCAATGAGTGAGAAAATAGATATAGAGGTCTAGAAGGTTTTTTTTAAAAAAGGGCACTAATCCCATTCATGAGGCCCCCACCTGTCTGACCTAACCGTCTCCCAAAGACACCCCCTCCAAACCCCATCATTTTGGGGATCAGTTCCAACATATGAATTCTGGAGGGAAACCATTCAGTCTATGGCAGAAAGCATGCAAACCCACTACTGTTTTACGTATTCAGGCCCCACAGCAATGCTTTGTTGTGATTGATGATGATTCCCAGTCCGCCTAAACATTGTCTTTCCTCTTGCTGTCTCCCAGGTAAGATGCACTTAGGGACATGTCTCCTCGCTTCACGGTTTCATCACACTAACCCTTACATTTCGTGTGACCTGATGATGATGGCCTGTGTGTCTCATGTTCATTCACTCGTTCGCTCAATGAATATTCACTCAGCACCTAGAATGTGCCAGGCCCTCTCATACTGACATGAAAAGCCCACCACTGTCCTCACACCAGATTTATAATACCTTGCCCTTCTCCCAACATCCACCTCCTTCCCTCGTGTGTGTTCAGATAATATTTTATTTCTCCTAGCAGACTCCAAGCTCCTTTGAGCCTGGCTTCTTTAGATTTCAATTCTCTCTCTATATATATATATATTTTTTAATAAATCAATGAGTGAATAAATGCCTTTGTGCCCCCCAAAAAACAAATGGATTCTGTGCAATTCTCTATAAGATTCTAGGTTACTAAGGTTAATTCACTTTTTAATTTAACCAGAAAGACTGTTTGTTCAGTAATTTTATAATTAAAATAATGTATCCAATTACTTCAGTACAAATAGAGCAGAAAAATTCTTAGAAGCCCCCACAAAAGCTTACAGTCCATATAGGGGCCTACAAAATCTTCATATCCCCTCCTCCCACCCAGTGCCATTGCCATTCCTGGGCGCTGTTCTGGGGGCTTTCAGGGCTGTTTCAGTGGGAGGGTTAACACGAAACTATAAAACAGGGACATCAATCTTCATTCCAAACACAGAAATTGAACATAAAAATACAGTGCTTTTATAATATAAAAATTTGGGGTAATATTGGGTCAACATTCAGCTGAAAGTAAAGGTAGGAATAATGGGAAATGGGAGCTAAAAGCATTGGAATCACAGAACAACTTGAGGAGTCTAACCTCCTCGCTTTGCAATGGCAACAAAGTCTGCTCCCACCGCTGGGGTGGGAGGTGGACTGTCCCAAGTCGCCCGCTGGCTGGCCGCGGAGTCAGGACGGGAGCGTGTGTTTCTGAGCCCCGCAGCAAAGCTCTTTTATGAAAGTGAGATTTCACGCTATTGAAAGTTTAGGCTGACAATTACGCTAAAGGTCCACTTCCTTAGAGTCTGCGTGCATGAGAAAAAGTTTCAAAGTTTCTCTGTTTTAAAGCAACTTTGTGTTTGTTTGAGTACAGTTATCACTAGGCTTATGTAACTAATATTTGTCAGGGCCGCCCACAGGCCTTGGAGATATAAATGCTACTTCTTCCATTAAACTGTCAGCATCTATATAATTTTTAAAGTACGGCAGAGCAGAGCAGTATATATTTATCTAACAGCATCTTCACAATTATAGCATGGGGCTACAGTTTTCAGATTGTTTTCTTCTATAACAGGAAGGGGGAAAAACAGCCTCGGGGTTTAGAGATGAATTTTAAGCCTAAATGGTTAACTACAGTGGCTTTTCTCCTCCTGAGTAAAACACCAGTTGGCACAAAAGCATACATTTATTTTTTTGTAAAAAGCCTCATGTTACAAGTCTACAATTAGAAAAAAAAAAATTGCACCAAAGTTTTGTGTGTTATTTTCACTGCAGACCATTTTTTTTTAACCCTTTCCCATGCCACGTTGTTCTAGAACACTTCTAGGTAAAATGCAGACTGGCCGACAGGACACCTGCCGCTTCTTTGGGGTCGTGTGTAGCACTTTCTATTTGAAGGTGCTGTTTAAAAATTTCCTCCTAACAATCTTTTATGTTTAAAGATAGTCAGGAGGAGGTGGGGAAGCAGGGAGAGAAGCGGTTAGGAGAAGACTTCCCAAGAAGGCAAAAGAACAGTAGGGGTACAATAATGAAGGCTTGCCGTTAAGAAAATGCAGGAGAGTTGCAATACATGGAAGGCACATCTTGAACGCTGGAGTAAGAGCCAGACTTCACTGGACAGAAGGCAGATTAGGACACAGGCTGCTTTGGGATGAAGGAAGGGGGCACGATTGGTCGTCGAGAAGTCTCAGTGATGCAGTCAAGAGGAAGCTGGGTGCTGAGGGGTGTAAACGCCCCGTCACAATGGACACCCTCCAACTCCCCCCGAAGGGGCACAATTGAATCTACATCATACTCAATTTGCGAACAGAGCTTGAAAAAATTAAGGACAGTTTGCTTTGCACAAGCAAACTGTCAGAATGATGAATGCAATAGGTGTGTATGTGCAGGGAGGGCGTGGGAAGACGGTTGACGTGAAATATATTGGCTTCCACGTTGTAGTTTGCCCCAGTGTCACAGCCAGCTGTGCAGACGGAACTGAGAGGAACTGCCAAGCGGGAGAGTGGGTTCCTATTCTTAACTGCATACGTAATCTTCAGACTCTAATAAAACAGATTAGAGAAAAACCGAGGTAATCCAATTTCTTCATAAATTGTCTTCCTTCATCAGCTCACAAATATACAACTGCGCTAATGGGTATTTATAGTGTGTCCCATGCAAAATGGCCTTTGGGTTCTTAACCTAATATAATAAACAGATAATTCAAATAAAAAGACAGCCTGGGCCAGTGGGAACAAGACAAAGAGGCCAAGGAAGGCAAAAATCCATACTCTACTTAAATATACTAATGAAACAAAGGAAGGCCTGCTCTTTTTTTCTAATGAAGGAAAAATAGATTTAATTGAACCTGTTTAGTTTGAGAAATTGTACGCTTCCACTCTCCCTCATACTGACACCGTGGCTGCCCCCGGAATCAATCACGTCTCTGGCCACTCACAGTGTTGCACTAACTTAGCAGGGAGCACGGGGCCCCCTTCGCCTGTCCGGAGCCACGGGTTCTTCTTGTCTTCCACCAGGTCATCTCCAAAGACTTCATCCTCCATCAGGCCTCACCCCTGCCTTGTGGGGAGGTGACCAGTATTAACATTTTTAATATCTTGGCTTATTAATCACACATACTGTACAAGACAAACGTGCCCCTGTAAAAGAATTGAATACAATAGTCAAACAGCCAAGAATCGACCTTCATTAGTCTTTCTCCCCACACTCACCACCACCACTTTACTCTCCAGGGGGCTCACCATTAAACCATTGAGAGCATCTTATTCTGCTCCTTTTCCATTCGTTTGCATGAACATATTCACCTATGCCTGTGTGCAGGGTATTATTTTATTTTTGCATAAGTATTGATGGAGCAGGGAGTGTGTGTGTGTGAGAGAGAGAGGGAGGGAGAGGTGCCCTTTGTTTTGTTTTTGTTCTAACATGGCTTGAAGCATGTTCATTGTCAATACCTGCTGACTGACTGACTATTTTACTTTATGCCTTCAGGGTATTCTGTGGTATGAGTATCTCACAATTTATGTGACCATTCTATTATTAATGCCATTTTGGTTGTTCAACAATTGCTATTAACTGTAATTAGAACAAACCAAGGCACAAGCAAGGCCAGGGCTTGGCTACAGGGCAAACCAGCAATCTAGCCATGCAATAGTTAACATGAAGGATAATGGCTTTAAGAAGCAGTCTTGAGGACTAAAAATGTTTGACAAAGTCTGGTCTCAGGCTTATAATGGCTAACCAGAAATATAATTGTATAATTACGTTTCTTTAAAGCTGGACATGGAAGCCACGTTAAGGAAGCGTCTCAAGAAGAAGTCATTGTTTCAAAATTTGCTACTATGTTCAGCCAAGATGACCTTGGCAACAACAACAACAAAATAAAAGACAGGACAATAGTAGCTACTATTTGTTAAGGAGGTATTGTGTTTTCTAAGTATCAGTCACAGTCTTTATCTTTTAAGGAAGAAAAGTTTGCTTTGTGGAAAACGGTCACGATTCCCTCCATGAAAATTCTCCATTACCCTGTTAGTTTGAAGCGTCTGGTCAGTTCCATCATTTTGTGCACCGTGATTGTCTTAGCTGACTCAGGCTGCTATACCAAAAACAGCATGGGCCAGCTGACTTAAAACAACAATCATTTCTTGCAGTGTTAGAGGTTGTGAGTCCAAGATCAGGGAACCGGCACGGCTGGGTTCTACTGAGAAATCTCTTCCTTGCTTGCAGGTGGCCACCTTCCCATGTGCCCTCACACACCAGAGAAAGTGGCCTGACCTGTCCCTCTTCTTAGAAGGGCACTGATCCTGTTATTGGAGACTCCACTCTCCTGACCTCATCTAAATGTAACTTCTCAAAGGCTCACTTCCAAATCCCATCACGTTGGATCTCAACATATGAATTTGAGAAGGACACAGACATTCAGTCCACAACAATGGGGAACAAAGAGTGTGGCCCAGGAGGATGCAAGGTCACATTGCAACTCCATTGTGGGTAGAGGTGCTAACCAAGGTCAAGGTCAACCCTGGCACCCTACGAAACTCCGTGTGGGTTCAGCACACATGGAGCCTAGGTTGCACTTTGCTGGTGAAAGACCTCTTTTCTCAGGACTATGTCCTTGTGACCAGTGTTGAGGCGTTCAGACCGGTGCTAGAGATGAAGTCTGGTGTCACTTCCTGTCAATGACCACCATCTCTCTCCAGTTCAGAGGTGACCAGTGGGAATGCAGACCTCCAAGTAAGGGAATGACCCCCTTTGTGCTCCAAGCTTGTGGTGTTTATTCTGTAACCTCTTCCAAACGACTCTGGCAATAGCAGCCAACAGCCCTGACCTCGAAATGCCTCTGTCATTGTACAAAATGCTTCCATGAGCCGTATCCTTACCTCTTCACAATAACCTCGTGGGTTGGTACTCTGTGTTTGCTGTCTGCTTTCTGCCATTTTACATATGTGGCCATCCAAGTTCAAGCTGAATGATCTGCCCCCAGTCACTGGTAGAGGGTGCAGCCAGGGGTCTAGGACAGGCCATTGGACTCAAAAACGCACAATGTACAATTATTGCGCCTCGTGCACAGTTGCTTTCTTTGAGATGGAGAGGCATTCTGGCCATAAATAAGGAAACAGATAAGCAACTTTTGTCTCCACACCATCCTCAGGAAATTGAGTTGGGGTCAGAGAAATCCAGATTGTATTTGCGAACGTGTGTACTGCCTGTGTCCATAGATGGCTGCCCAGGACACGGCAGAGGAAGCTGTTGGGGGTTGCCTGGGAGCTCTGGTAGTAAAATAGATTAGTAGCTTTCCTTGCTTCATTTCCTGAAATGGTTTATCAAAACATAGCACAGGTTCATTTTCCACCAGCCCCAGATGGCCTTCAGCTGGTCCTCACGCAGAGTGCAGCAGAGTCCTAAACGGAAGCCCAGGCTCAGGGAGCGTGGGATGAATGGAGCTCAGGGAGAACACGGCACGGGAGGGCCGCTCCGACCCGGCCCTCTGAGAGTGGACTTGGCTGAGTTTGGTCTGGTGGCTCATGCCTGGGAATGCTGTGACAGAGATGGCCTGTGACAGGCCGCATGCACGCAGAACTCCTCACCCCCATGACGCAGTCCCGGAGTAGTCCCCTCAAACATCTGGAGAGCCATTATTTAAACTGAATTGATTGGGGTGACACTGGTTAATAGAGTTATATAGGCTATAGGTGTACAATTCTAAAGTTCATCATCTGTACACTGTCTTGTGTGCTCACCTCCCCAAGTCAAGTCTCCTTCCATCGCCATTCATCCCCCTTCACCCTCTTGTACCTCCTCCCACGCCCCTCTCCCTGTTAATCACCATCCTGTGCGTCTGTCTATGAGTTCTTTTTTCTTTGATCAATCCTTTCAGATTTCTCATCCAGCCCCTCAAGCCCTCTCCTTCCTAACACTTGTCAGTCTGTTCTTTGTGCCTATGAGTCTGTTTCTATTTTGTTTGTTATTTTATTTTGTTCATTAGATTCCACATATGAGTGAAATCATATGGTATTTGTCTCTGACTGGCATATTTCACTTAGCATACTGTTCTCCAGGTCCATCCATTCTGTCACAGAAGGTTAGGTCTGTTTGTTTGTTTTTTAAGTCTGAGTAATATTCCATTGTGTAAATGTACCACAGCTATTTTATCCACTCATCTACTGATGGGCACTGGGGCTGCTTCCAAGTCTTGGCTGTTGTAAACAATTATAAATAGCACTGCAATGAATGCAGAGATACATATACTCTGTTGAATCAGTGTTTTGGGTTTCTTCAGATACACTCCCAGACGTGGGATTGCTGGGTCATAAGGCTGTTCCATTTTTAATTGTTTGAGCTAACTCCGTACCACTTTCCCCAGAGAGGGCCATTTTGTATACATACAAGAAAAATGTGTTAAAAGTGTTCTGTTAAAGAAATAACTTCATTACTCTAAGAGTTCAGAACTTTCATCATTTTCCTGAGTGTGAGTTTCTGTCTTACAAAACTTTTTAAAGTCATCTTATGTATTTTGGGGCTTCTGATGTCAGCTACAGAATCCTGACAGCCATGTTTTACCTAAGTAACTGGTTTGGGCATCATACTATTTTTGGAGACTGAGGAGGGGTGAGTGTTGGGAAGCACAGACCGCGGAGGCGTGGCCTGTTGTCTGGGGTGTTGGCTGTGCCGTTGAAGCAGACCCTTCCTATTGGCTGAAACGCAGGAGGGGACCTCTCCTGTCCCTACACAGCCAGTGTCCATCACCATTAGAAAGATGAAAGAGAGTTGACATCAACATCCTTTTCCTCTGCCCAAAGCCTCCTTTCCTCTTCCCCTGCCCAGAGAACTTCTCTGAGCCTGCTCACTGTCCTACAATGCCATGTGCCTCAAAGCTGCCTGGTGTCACCTGCAAGGCAGTTACAGAGGGAAGGACACACACAGCCCTCACAAGGAAGCAAAGGGCATAAAAGGCCTGGCAAACCCAGAGAACGCTGACCAGCAGCTAGACCACAAGGAAGTAAGGACAGGGGTGACTTCTGTTTGAAAGGAAGGCTAGGACGGTGGCATTTTTCAAGCAAGAATGATTAGGACTGGATTCAAAATGGACAGGTTTCTTAAAAAACAAATGTTTTGATTTATTATTTCTCTATGAATGAATTTTAAGCGTGTTCCTTAAACAGTGGAAGTAATAGAAGTCAGTGATGTTTGTTCTATAGCAACTGTCACCATCAGTGTTCTCAGATAAAACAACCTATGGAGAGCAGGCGGAAGGGCAGGCACGTAGATGAGAATGGCATTAAATTCGGTGGCTTTTCTACCTCCATCAGGAGCCAAGCAAGCTAAGGGGAGGGCTAAGGTTTGCAAAGAACGATTTGGATCAGGCAGTGCGCCCAGTGCAAAGAGGAGAGAGCAGCATTCATCACCCAGGCACAGGACGGGGCCAGCCTCCCGGCCACCGTTCTCTCATGCCTGCCCGCACTCCTACCTCCCACACCACACACAGCCCAGTCTGTTCTCAACACAACAGGAGTGGCCGCTCCCTCCCGGCCCTCCCTCAGATCCTGTCGCTGCCCTGCTGGGCACTGACACCTGCTGTGACCCCCTGTCCTGCTGCAGCCAGCCAGCCCCCTGGCTCTTCCCTGAGACGCCCCACTCAGGGTTCCTTCCCTTCGTGTGCCCTCCATCTGCAGAGTCCCTCCACTAACTATTCCACTCCCTTGCCTCATCCACGTCTCTGCCCAAATGTCCCCTTTTCTTCACCATTTGACTTAGTACTGCAACCCGTCCCAGTCTTTCTTATGTTTCTCCACAGCACTTCTCATTGGCTGACATATTCTACACCTTATGTCTTAATTTATTGTCCTCCTTCTCCCTCTAAAAGGTGAGCTCCATGAGGACAGCAAATTTCTCTCTCCTTTTTTTTTTTTTTTTTTTTGCTCTTCTAGCTCCAGAGTCAAGACAGCATTGCCATAGAATAGACATTTAATACATATTTGTCAGGTCAACACGTGAGTGGATGCATGCGATCACTGCGCTTCCTTGTGGGAGTTCGTGGGGAGTTCACCTAAAGGAACCATTGGGTCAGTTTCACAGCCGAGAAGGGACCGGCACTCCTTGGGGGGGAGCGGTTAATACACTTAGAGTTTACCTTCTGTCCTGTAATTAATATGCACAATACCCTTCCAAGTAGCAGCTGTCCAATGATACCTGTGAGCTCTAATTCTTAAGAGAACGGTGTCTTATCATCACTAGCTTCTGCTCTTCCTGATGGTTAATATTTTAAATTCCTGCACGAACCTGGAGAGAAAGAGCAAGGTGGTTCATCTTGAAATGCACTCTGTGATTTTTTCCTTCATGAATTTTATCTGTTAATTAATGTTCATCTGTAACTTTAATTATATGATGGTGAGCTTGCAGGCTGGCTGGTGGAGGGGGAAGGGAGAAAACCAACTATTGAACAAGATATTTCTTGGTCGAGCTCAAGACCAGCCCCCTGGTAGATCTTGCTATGCAGGAGGGATGTGCCTCTTTGGGGAGGGGCTGCAGAAAACAGTAGTGGGCAGCAGGAGGTAGGAGTTTGAGGAAAATAAGCAGAATTGATAGATCTAACTCCTGTGGTTTCTTCTGGAGACAATTATCTAAAGCTCAAAGCACAAAAACTAAGCCTTTATTTTTAACGAACCCAAACTACTTCTTGTCACATGCCATTTGCTAAACACAGAGAGTTTTTGTTTTAATGTTTCTAGACATAATGTTATTCCAGCAGTTGACACACAACCAAAGCCACTACCCACCAGCTTTTTTGGACAATGATATGTCTGATTGGGGGGAGACTGCTGGCCTCTGTGGCCTGATTCTGCGATTTTCATAATCTCCACCCTTGGAGGGAGGGTGGAGCTGGTAAAGTGGATTAGCACTCAGCCTCTGGGGTGTCTGGAGACGGGAGTTCCAATCCCCAGCTTAGGTCATAAGTAAAGATGAAGGGGCTGGTCTAACCGTTTATCCCCCTCTGGGAGCAGTGAAAGGCACGGCTAGTGGTGATTATTAACCTCGTTCAGAAGGAGCACAGCCAGGAATGTGGTGGATTGATCCTCGTCCAGAGAAACTGGCAACAGCCAACAGGCTCTGGACTCTGAATTCACTCTGGGCTTTTTCAAACGCAATGTGAATTTTTTCAAAAGAAATCACAGTGTGACTGTTCACTGGCAGAGAGAAGCGTGTTATTTTACAGAAGTGCCCATTTGGACTCAAATAATTCAATGGAGATAAAGTAGTCTGCGATCATCAGCACATTGTGAAAAGGGGCAAATCCGTTCTCGCCTCTTCTCTCGACAGGTGTATTTCTATTGGATCTGCCGGGATTCCAGAGCTTTTGAGTGGTTTGCTGATCTCTTACTCTCACTGGAAACACGCATGAGTGAGCGAGGGAAAACTCACCTTCTGAGTTATCATATCTTTCTCACTGGCTGGGATGAAAACCAGGTATTGATGAGACTGAGAATGAGCGATATTATCCAGGTGGTCTAATCATAGAACAAAGGGGAGAGAAACAATTTCAATAATGAGCTGTAGAGTTTTCTGATAGCATGGAAGAATTATTTTTACATTCTTAAAAAGGAAAGGAGAATAAAATAAAACCAGATTAAAAAGAGTGATTCAGATCATAGCAATGAAAGAACCTACAGTGAACGTGCTAATGGAAAAGAAGATTGGAAAAAAGGGGCGGTCAGTGGAAGGCAATCCTAAATTTGGAAATCCAAGAAAAATTATAAAAAATTATTCACTGGAAGGGGCATTTGTCCTTTTGGTGACACCAAGTGAATATTATTGATTGGCTCTATTGTCATGCTGACCTCCTAATCAGTTCTAATTCTATGCTTTGAACTGTTCAGAGTTAAATAGAAAAAATTCCCTGGTGTTTATAGTCAACATTTCATATTTTAAAGTATGTGAACCTCTACATTTCAATAACCATAATGAAAATAATCATTATGAATCCATGATTTAGCTAGAGATGCTTCTTAAGGAGTCCTTAGAAATTGTGTGCATGTGTGTTTATTCACCAAAGATCAAGGTCATCTTCTGTTGTGGCAGGTGTTCTGCATCATATTGTATCAGAAATAGTAAGGTTGAATTTTGCAAAATAATGTACATCAAAATGCTGCACAACGGTAGTATTTCAGTGTTGAGAATATTGAATGATAATTAAATTGTAAACCATTTTTAACTTGTCAAACATGAAAAGTAACGGTGACACGATTACTCAGTTATGAAATGTATGTTCAAATCAGCACTTCTGTAGTAACTCCTATGGATGTTCACCTTAAGGAAAGTGTGTGGGAGCCAAGAAAATTTGCATTCATCACTAACACTCACAAGTGAAGGCATTTCTGTCGGCTAGTGAGTTTCTCCCTCTGTCCCTTCCAAAAGTGTGCTATAGCATATACTTTTTTTTTTTCTGAATACAAGTAAATTAAATTGATGTTCTTAAATTCTTGCCATGACATGTTGGAAATATTTTAGATGTTCAAATTCCAGGAACAAAATAACTGATGCGATCTGTTGGTAAGAAACCGAAAGGCTGTTTGAGAAATAGCCAGTTGTTAAGCTGAATCCAACAACCTCAAAGTGGCAGAATGACAAGCACAGAAGGGACAGATGGAAAAGGTATTGCAAAGGGCAAATCAACAGGGTTTGGAGATTAATTGAGCCTTGGGCTGAGAAATAGGGAAAATAGTCCAAAAGCCTGAACATCAGTGATTGGCAGCTCAATGGTGCCACTGGTATAAGTAGTAAAGGCCCTTTTTCACTCTTAAACAATGCCCAGACTTCAAGTACTAGCAAGCACTTTAAGTCCTTTCCTGACCTGATGACAACCGGCCTTGTCCTATCCACGCCCACCATTTTCCTCTGGCACTGAAGCCACCAAACAGTGCATGTTCCCCTATCATATCACGCAACTTCACGTCTTCCCTTATATCGGGCCCTCTCCCTGACATGTCCCTCCCCACTGCGTACTGCACGAAAACGTTCTTCAGAGCCCAGTCCCCTGTAAAGCCTTCCCCAGTTCTCTTAGTCAGAATTACTCAGGGCTTCACCACAGCAATGTGTTTGCGTCTGCGCAGCCCTTGGTTTCCGTCTCCAGCACAGAGGCTCCGGGTCTGACTCCTAGCGATGCGCGCAGGGGCTGCCCTCCCCCTCAGTGAGCAGTCCCTCACAAGGGGGGCACCTTCTCCCGTTCTTCTTCGTACCTCCCACTCAGCATACGCTGCCTGCTTACAGGAACCACTCAACAACTGCAGTCACAAATTATTTGGGAAGATTCATTTTTAGCTATGATGATCAATTGGAAGGAACAGGAAGGCTTCTTCATAAAAATAATCTTTGGGAGTTTGAGATGCAGCACTGTACTCAGGCAGGAAGATGAAGGAAGAAAGTCTGGATTCATCTTTGCAGGCCACGGTAGTCAGGACTCCGAGAGAGGGAGCTCTTTGAGGGGTAATGGGCCAGAAAAGTTTCAGAGAGGATTTTACAACACAAACAGAATCAAGAGGAAGCAGCGTTCAGCCACATGGCGAAGAAGCCAAGCAGAGGAAGGCCTGAGTTGGTCATTAGATCTTCACGTAATCAACAGTGAAGCGACACCGTCCTCTTTGCCCGTAGCTCATGCTATGGCACTGATCAATCCTGCCGTTAAGCCAGAGGCCGGGGGGTGGGTGCAAAACTGCCGCTCTGAGCTGGGGGCTAATGCAACTCTGACCCCAGCCAGTTCCGGTAACAGGTCTTCCGCCCATTTCCGAAGCTCAGTCCTCACGCACCACCTCAGCTCTTACTCCTGGACTCTTGTCTTGAACTTCGTGTTTCACTCTCTGTCCTGATTCATCTGCCCTCTCCTCCCCACTTTTCTCTCTCCTCAAGTTCTATTCCCAAACTCCATCCCAATAGCTACCTGGGGTCAGGCCTGGCCTGATGGCAGCTTCCCGCAGCCTGGATTCCTGCAATTCCGCTGCAGTCTGCCATCATCAACTGGGCCTGTTAGGGCACTACCAATATTTTCTGCTTAACCACCCTGTCCCTGGTTGCTTTCTAGACTGATAAGAAGCCCAGTTGGGGAAGTCAGATGCGGCAGAAGTCTGGGGTGGGACTTGGGGTTGTTAGCCACACTGTCAGGAGCAGGAAAAGTTAAGAAGTGAGCAATCAGAGCTGTGAAGTGTGAAGCACATGAATTCAAGAGCTGTCAAGGGGTCTAAGGGAGGAGCACAAAAGGTAAGTGCTCCTTGCAGAAGAGCAAGGTAGCTACCATAATTCAACCACAACAAAAAGTTACCACTAGGTGTTGGTAGGCCCAGGCTGTTATTCACCAACAGCTAGTTACCCGTTGTCTGGGTGCATTCGTGTAATTTGAAGGCAAATGGTTGGGCACAGACCTCCAACCAGGCCCCTTGCGATGTTTGGCCACCACGTCCTGCCTGCCAGACTCAGCATCCTCCCTGCACTTGAACCCAGCCGGCGCACTTCAAATCCTTTCAACCCCGTAGGCAGATCTGATTGTAAGACCTTCTTCCTGGATGTTCCCTGTCACTTTAATTTGTCAGTGCCTTTCTCAGATCCCCAAGGTTTAGTACTAAGTGAATGGGGACAAAGGTACTGATTAATTTTTGGAAAGTTTGGCAGAAAAAAAAGAAGTACCCTAATACAAGGTTTACTTTAAACAAATTTACTCTATTGCTCTCATTTTTAAAGAAAAATTTTCTTCCCAGGCTCATAATACTGCTGCACATCTACTATGTGGGAGGTGCTTTGTATGAACCGTGGCCACGGCGGAATACAAAAGCAATGACATAGTATGCTTGTCCTAGAATGAAAAATTATTGATATCATCATGATAAGCATTACCAGTCCCATAAAGAATTTTTGAGTATTAAATCTACAAATGAGCATAATTATCTTATATTCAGTAGCAGATTCCTATTTTTTCCTAAATGTCATCTGATACCACAATTTTTATTTTAGGCTATTCACATAGCTTTACACTGGGATGAAAACACTGATGTGATTACTGGATTAAAGCAGAAAACCTCCTACGGGAGACCAAACTGGAACAACGAGTTCAGGCAGATGGCCTACAACCACCCCAGGTAAGGCACCCTCTGCCCCACCCACTGGGCGCCTCCCTGGAAAGATACAAGTTGTCCCTGAAATGGGCAGCTCCTGGGCACGTTGGTTCAGCTGCAGTAGTGAGCATCTTGTTTTAAGACAAAGCGTCGTCCTGGGGAAAGCAGGTCATAGGACATTTCAGGAACCGCAACGTCTGCTTGACCGGCTTCTAACACCTGAGAATCTGCGATTATGTTGAACGCTCTCACACTTAAACTCGAAGATGGTATTTCTTACACTGCCTACGTCTTCAAGAAATCTTTGGTGTACATAGCTGATCTCTAATTACCCAATGGGACATAAGAATTCCCTTATGTCCAGCTGCAAACTGTATCTGGCACAGCAGACAAAAATGTTGTAGCACCAAGCAGGGATTTTGCGTGGTGCCTACAGACCCAGGATATGGAGCCCAAGTGCCTGGGTGTAAATCCCGGCTCTGCCCTTCCTGCCATTTTACTCGAACATGTAATTTATTCTGCCACTGTCTTAGTCTCCTTCTCTGTAGACTACAGATTATAATAATGCTTATCTCCTAGGCTTCTGTGAGGATGAAATGCATGAATATGTATAAAGTGCCTACAACAGACTTTAAATTCAGTAAGTGTTAGCTGCTATCATTTTTATTTCAATTATTACTATAACTGTTATCATACATAATAAACTTCTATGTAGAAGTAGAAGACTTCTGCTCGGGGACCATGAGACAGGACTGAAGGCTGTGCTTCCTGATTCTAGATAGTACTGACTACGTGACCTTAGCTTGTTCAAGCTTTTAGGCTCTGTATAAAGCGTGCGTGATATTGTGCACTCACAGTGTTGTTTTTATCATTTAAACAATGGTTTGTGGAAGAGTTTGGTAGAGTGCAAAGCGCTAATGCAAACATTTCTCATTGTTATCATGTGTCTCCTAAACCAGTGCTTGTTTCGAAACCCCATCATCTACGGTTCATGAAAGTCAGTATGTCCTGATATTGTCTTTGTGTAAAGAGTACTTCATATGTGAGAAAAGACCTGCAGGAAGTGAGGGAGTGCAGTACATGCAAAGGCCCTGAGGCGGGAGACACAGTTCCTAGCCAGTGACATTGGAACCGAGTGGGTGAAAGGGAGAGGGAACTGGGGTGCCATTATAGGTCATCATAAGACCTTGGGTTTAGTTCGTGAGGGGCAGTCACTTCAAGTTTGAGCAGAAGGGTAGCATGATCAATCCCATGTTTAATGGCATCGCTTCTGGCTACTGCGAGAGGACAGATTGCAAGGCACCTACAGCAGAAGTGGAGAGGCTTGGATTAGGAGTCGTGGAGGTGCTGAGAAGCAGTTGGGTTCTGGACATTATCTGAGGGCAGAGCTGGCCTGACTTGCCCATGGATTGCGTGGGCGGTGGGCATGGCCCAAGCTTGAATGGACTTACCACTTACGGATGTTTGGATGACTATAAGAGGAGAGGGTTGGCGGGTATGCCATGGCAGAGGTTCGGGTTTTTAATATGTTTAGTTTAAGACGCCCAGTATACATCCAAGTGGAGATGTCAAATAGGCAGATAAATAAGAGTCAGGGGTTTAGGGGGAAGTTCAGGTTGAAGATAAACACGGGAAATATCAACATATAAAATGTATTGGAGCCATAAAACTTGATGAGATCACCAAAGAACTAAATGGAGATTGGCCAGAGTTCAAACCACGTCAGTATTTGGAGGACAGGGCGATGTATTCTAACTGACAGCTATGTTCTTAATCATATCATTTGGGTGTTTCATGCCCTGACCTTTCTTCTGTCCACTGTATCAGCATGGAACCAAGAAGAGTGAAGTAAGACCTACTTGGGCATTTCTGACTAATTCCCCATTTGCTATGATTTCCCTATTGTCCTGTCATTTCTCCCCTCAGTTCTGGTATTACTGTGTTATGGTCTTCCTTCGTAGGCCATTGCTTCATTAAACCTTTTGAATTCCCTAGCATTTTATTTTATTTTTATTTTTCGCTCTCTGGAATACTTTCCTGGTGAATATTATTCATCTTTTGGTCAGTTTGGCTACTCTTCCTTGCATTTTTTCTTGTATTTTCACTGTGTCAGAAATGGTCCATTTTCTTGCGTATTGTCATTGAATTTGTTAGACTTCCCTGGAGCAGCTGTTTGAAGGAGGTTTGGTAAGGAGGGAGGAGTGGAAGGAGTGACCAGCTAACTGTCCAAAGTTTGTAACCCATGCAATTCCAGTGGTCTTTTTCTTGTGAACTCACTCCGACTTAAACTGCTCCATGCTCTTTGATGCCCCTGGCAACCCTTTCTATGCCCTGTGCCCCGGCAGTCTTCCCAAGAAACCCTGGATGCAAGAGTGTTTGCCTTGGAGACTCTGCATCAGCCCAGGCAAGAGTGTTTGTGGGGACTTACTCCTGACCTTGACTAGTCCTGAGAGTAAAAGATTTCCAACAACAAAGGCCAAGAAAAGCTTAACTTTTATCTTCACAATTAGGAGAGGGAGAGTGGACAACCTACACAATCACTCCATCCCCATTGAGGTCAGCCTCAGATGACCTTTAAGAAATGGCCGAGGCTCACAGCAAGTAGCCTTGGGACTTTCTAGTCACCCTTCCTAAAACCCACTTACTCCTTTCCCTCTTGACTTCACACTTGCTGACCCTTGGCCTAGAATCCATTTCTGGGGCTCCATCTTCTCTCCAAACATGGTGCTTCTGACCCAGCCTGGCTTCTGGCTTGCAAATCTGGTTCCTCTGTGCTTCTCACTCAACACCCAGTCCTTTCCCCTAGGCCCCCGCCCCGTGAGCCTCTGCTGAGTGCTGCAGGTCACCACCTTCATCTCACACCCATCGGAGAGCTGTCCAGAGACAGAGACTGACTCATTGCATCTGCTGTTTCTTTAAAAAGACAACATAGGTAAAAAAAGAAAAAAAAATATGAATGGAAAACTAGCACAATTTTACCAGTGCATATGCTGCAGCCACTATCAGGTTTTTTTTATTGCTATTTTCTCCTTTTGGAAAAAACAATATATATTCATCTAATAAATGTTTTCTATTCCGTTTTCAATTATCATGAAATGAATGTTCCCCACTTTGCAGGCTTCTGATGCAGACACATCTTGGTTTTCCTTTCTTATAGATAGGACTTCTCTTTATTATGATTGTTTCTTATTGATGTTTCACAATGCATTTTTTTGTCACATGTGAAGTTTGCAGCCCAGTGGGGAAAGCCTTTCAAGCCAAAATATTTAATTATCTGCCTTCCCTCAGAAAGGTGTGCGCCAGAAACAACGGCATCAAAAGACTTGGGAGTGGAACTGAGTTTGTACACAATGTGCCCCCAAAATTACATTGTGTAACGCTGGGGAGTGTGCCTGATAGTGCAGGGAGTGAGGAATGGAGAACAATTCGAAGGTGGAAAACAATGTAGCTGTCACTTCTCGTGTTGTCCTTGCGAAGAGTGTACTCATTCCTTTTCGGAAGCCATAATCAACGTTTGGTACATAAGCGTATTTAAAGCCCAGTTGAATTTTTCAGCACATTAGCAACGTAAACTCCTTTTCTGACAGATGACTTCATCCTCCGCGAGTAGAAGAGGCCCCCGAGGCTTGGACGTCACTGAATTGGGCCTCTACAACTGACTTCCTAGCTCAAATTTGAAAAATAACATATTCGTAACAGCCTTAGTCACTAGAACACCACAACCTGTTGTATAGCTTCAGCTATCAATGTCATTAATGTTAGACACATACAGGCGAGGAACGATGATCGTTTTATCCCTGGAATGCCAGCTCCCTAGGAAGACAGCCACCAGTAAAGAGCTTAGCACCACCCTTCCAAAAGACTTCCAAAATGACCTCCTTAAACTAATTTTGTTTTCTGCTGTGAGAAAGAAGATTTATGTTTAATGAAGCTTTTAATGAAGAAATCTCGGAAAGAGAATGCCAATAAAATCTAATTTTTAAACATGAAAATTTAATATGGAAAAGTATTTCAATATCCTGGCCTTTGTCCAGATATAAATGAAATACACAATCCAATTACGGTTCTACACAAAGGACAAAGTAACATTAATTTTCCCTGAGATGGTTATTAAAGAGATAAACAGCATGTTTTCCCCTGATTATGTCAAGGATACGTTTGTTCCCAAGACTACTTGGCTAGTCTTACAAGACAGGTCTATCTGGTTGTTAGCTCATATCTTTTGGCAAAGATGGGTCAGAAAGAACTGGTGGGTTTGTTATGGCCTCAAAAAAGGTTCTTTGTTCTTAAGGGCCTTTGAAGTGGGCTCTCACCCATCTCTATTCATCAGCGTGAAGCCGAGGAATCTTCAGGCTTGCTCTTCTAAAAACATGTACCTGTTTGCTCAAAGCTGGAGTTTGTTCTTGTTCTAAAAAAAAAAAAAAAGGAGTTAAATCAAAAGAATAAGGGGAAAAGAGGCAAAAGTATTTTTTATAGAACATGAAAAACAGCACCAAAAATAAAGCTTGAAGGGAAGCAGATCAAAGAGAATAGTGCAAGCTATAAAGGAACCAGAAAATTGCAAAAATAACAGTAATAGAGAAACAAATTGATGAGCATCAAAATGAATACAAATAAAGAAAGGAGAAGAAAAAATTAAAAAGAGATCAAAGTCTGAAAGTTGAAAATGGGAAAATCTATTGTTTTTATCTGCAACTCATTTTCATAACTATGTCAGCTGTTACAAACACACAAGTATAGCTTTAAAAGAAGGTCAACCAATAGTAAGTGGTCATATAAAAGCTGAGTCATTGATTGACATACCCAAAATTACATGCATGTGACAACTGTCACATACTGCTTGTTGGACAAGTGCAGAAGAGTACTCTAAACACAAAAACAATGAAAACTATCCTCCCAGTTAAAATATGGTAGGTTAATTAAATACATGCATTGATGTGCATATCTTATACAAATATGGAAATTGTGTTTCATTTTTATAGGCATTTTCAATATGTTCCCAAGCTTTAGACAGATATTCAGAAGGTCAGGCAATCATTTCCAAGAAGACAGAGAGAATGAAAATAAATATACTCTTGTCACACCTAGCTACTGTTTTGATAAACACATATTGTGCATATAGTCAACCTCCTGGATATATAGATCACTTTGTTTTTAATTAATTGAATAAAATAATTTTCCATAGAACTTCAATATTTGATCTTACACTTCACATAATACTTATAGTTTGCCACTTCCAACTTATCTACTAATACCTTCACCGAGCTTCGTAGACGTGAAACTTTGCATCATTAATTACCATGAAAACTTTGAAGAGTCAGCCATTTTTTCATAACTCCAATAGAGGTGTTTCTTTCATCCGGAAGTAAAAACTAAAGAATGCAAGAGTACAAGCATTTGTTAGAACAGTTCAGCCCAATCCAATCAACTGGGAGCTGCTAATCCGTGTGACAGAAGAATATTTTAGACTACCCATTGTCTCCAGAAGTGTAAAAATACCTTTGTACTAAATTGAGTCACTGTGTCCATCTGGAACCACATTGGCTGGTGTGCCACCCTCCACTTCTCATTTGTACGTGCATATGTGCAACATGTTTTCAAACGATATTTTTGAGAAATTCACATTCTCATTATAGCCTACAAGGCCCTCTGTCTAACAGGAATACCAAATATTCGTTACAGGCCTAGAACGTTCAGCCTACGCAAAGAAATAGACTTAAAAGGAAATCCCACATATGACAAAGTAGAGCTTCATGGGAAAAATAATGCCACCATAAATTGATGACTGGGATATTGTTAGCATGTTTAAATAGCATCTTTTCACCAGGGGACACCAGCTCTTCACTTATAATCAAGTGAAGATTCAGTGAAAATTATTGGCATTGCTTGAGTGAGCACAAGGTAGATTTACCATAGTTCTGCAAAGTTCCTATCAAATCATTTACTGTGGCAAAAATATTAGTATATTTCTCTGTGAAGTTGAACGTATTTTAGAGGTTTATCAAAGAGGGGAGGAGACAGGGTTGGCAGAAAAATGGGTCTACCGTTGTCGGATCCAATGCTGCAAGTCAACTACCTTCATTTCTCGTCCTCGCCTGACCATGATGTCCTCAGGGACAGTGACCCTGTCCGTGCTCCTCAGTACCGAGCAAGTGACCAGCCTCAGTGAGTGAAGGGGCAGGAAGAGGGAGGAGGGAGCTGGGACGGGAGTCCTAACTCTTGCCAGAGAAGATCGAGTTGGTGGGAAGAAGGCAGAAGAGCCACAGCAGGGAGCATGCTGTCAGGGTCACCTGTAGGGCCTAACGAACACCTGAGTAATTAGGATGCAGAGAGAAATAACAGGGCAGGCTGCCCCCGATCCACTGGGAGATAGATTAAAAAAAGAAACTGGCCAACACAATTATCATCTGTGGTTATGAACAAGAAGGTGTTACACAAGGTATAATTACGCGGTGAATCATTTGGAGGCATTTGCAATGAAAAACGTCCTCTAGGAAAGATTACCCAGAAGTTGTGTCCATGGTCTGATACCGAGTCTGTAGCTTTCATTGTCTTCCTTCTAAGCCTTCATAAATCCATGGGAAGCTTCTGTGTATCGATTTTATTTGCAGAATGTACTCGGGGTATAAAGTAATTTGATTTTTTTAAAAAGGGGTTTAGGGTCTGCCCCTACAGGGTTATAACTTACCAAGCATAAAAGCCAACACATAAAAACAAATACACAATTTAGGGAGAGAAGGGCTCAAGGCAGCAGAAGCTGAGAATCCAGCAAGACGGTGGGATGACTCCCAGGCGCACGCACTCTCCCATATATCTGCTGGACGGAAATCTCCTGGTGGGTGACATTTTAAATGCCTTTCATGCGTGGCATTGCTGAACTATTTTGAAAAATACGCCAACCCTGCAGAGAAAAGATGATAGTTACTTAGCAAATAAGAGAGGAGAAAGAGGATTTTCCTTATTGTTTATCAGAGTTAAGTACAATGCCGTCATTTTGGCTGCCTTTGCAGCCTGTGTAGAATGTGTCCTGTCCTCATCAAAGTCAGCAGCCCAGACTGATCAGTGCTGCTGACGTCCCCGATCCAACCCCTGCATGTGCAAGCTCAGCAGGCTGTAAACTGAAGAACAATGCCTCGTGTCTTTATACTTCTTTTACAGAGAAGCTGTTCTTTTTTTACATTCCAAGCAATCGTGGATAATTAAACTTTATAGACGAATTTTTTTTCTTTGCCATCCCCATTAGGGCTCTGTTTCACTTGTCCATTGCCTCATAAAGGAAAAAAAAAAATACAGCCACATCTGTGTCTTAGCCACTTTGTGCGGATTCTCAGCTCTGTGAGGCACAGTTTGCATTGGTGACAAGAAATGTCCATATTTGAGATCACGAGTGCCAAGTAGGGTAAACAAGGCAAGCAAAAATATATGTGGGGACAGGGACACACAGAGTGCTAGCGAGGGGCCGGCCTTTCCGCCTTAGCAAGGCGGAAGGTAGACAATAAATGGCCTTTGTGAGACTTAGCTATGCGGTGGAATAGTCACAACTTCAAAAGAGGCAGGGTAGCTGTGAACTGCTGGGGACACCAGCGATCCACCTGGCCGCCAGCAAGCAGAATCCTTTGAAATGGAGCCTTAACAGGTGGAGCATCAAAGAGCGGCCCCAGCTTCCGCAAGCAGACACTGCCGCTGCAAAGGAAGGGAAGGTCTTAGCCTGATGGGAATGGGCCGGTGGCAATCTCTTTGGTTCCACCCACACTAACAGAAAACTATCACCACCCGTAACAGCATCTTTGAACCTAGATGCAAGGGTACCTCCGAGCATCAGACACAGAGCCAAGCAGTGACCCCTCACTGGGAAAGGTTTGGCCTGACCCATCCTATCATTCGGAATGTTTTCGGTCCAGAACTCAAAAAGCCTACTGAGAGCGTGTTGATCCGGGAAGTCTGCAATCATCTCTGGGTTAACTGTCCACTTCATACCTTCCATCCAGCTTCGCGGAGCAGGCAGACATTGTGGGGGTCGTGGCAGAAGCTACCTGTTTCAGAGCTCATCAGGTACCAAGCCTGTGGCAGAGAGCTGTGCCTGCCGAGTGTCTAATCCTCACCAGGGATTAGAAAACGGAGTTCTGAGGAGGTCCTTAATGCACCCAAAGTTGACCAGCAACAAAGGTGTGGGGACAACAGCATTCTTAACTACCGCCTTGTATTCCCATAAACACATTTGCTATATCAAGTCATAAACACATATTTTTTTCAGTATGAAATGTTTTCTGAAAAAAGTACTTTCTCAAATTTAGCTATGGGAATGATATTTTTAAAAATAGGACTCATCCATTTTAAACATATTACCATTTACAAATGAATCCACTTGATAAGTTTCTTTGAAGCTAGAGTTTAAAATGTAATTGAACCATCAGTTTCCACCATGGATATCATGGTCCTGGAAAACACAATTAAATGTGGATACGATATATGGCAGAGAACCATGTCGCTGTGTAAGCTCAGTAGAAAGAGGCTATGGGAGCACTTCCCAAAAAGTAGGTATGAGGACCTAGGTGTGGTGGGCTGGGCCTGGCCCCTGAAGAATTCTTCTGAGACAGTATTTCTCAAAGTGTGGCTCGTATACCACATGCCTCAGTATCACCAAGGGAAAATGCATTCCTTGGACTCAAGCCTAGGACCCTAAATTTTAACAATCTGCCTAGATGATTTTATGCACAGCAAAGTAGGAGAACTTTTTATCTTGGCTGGAGTAACTAATTAAACTATACCAGAGTGAAAATGCTATAAGGAATAGCACAATTCGAGCTGAGGGGAAACATGGTCTCTCTAAGTGCACATAGAAAACAGCCCCTCCCAACTTCCAGAGGTAACCCGCATCCTTTTCCTGATGGCGTTGTTGATAGATCAGCAGAGGTGGCAGTAGCGCTCACGGGGGATTTGAGCATCCCTGTATGCAAAAATACCTCTTTAGCACTGTTTTCTGAAATGCCGTGATTGTTGATGACAACTTCTGAGTGACTACATTTTCTGCAACATCGTTTTCCTTTTCAACTCTTCTCTTTGGTCTTCTTTGAAAACTAAAGTAATTCCAACCACAGAAATAAACTAAGTTGTTATGACTTTAGTATAAATTGTGTTATTTATAAAAAGGCAGGGTTGAACAGAATATGAGTAATAGCTAACACTTTTTAAATCTTTGTGAATGCATTATTGCATTCTACTTTCAATAAGGCATACAATGTAGTCATTGTTATTATATTTGTTTTGCACATGTAGAGATGGAGGCCCAGTGTCTTGCCCAAGACCACACAGATAATAACCTGCAGAACCATTTATTCATTCATTCATCCAATAAACATTTATTGATGGTCTACTGTATGCTGGGCACTATTCCCACGGGTGGGATCACAATAAAAGATGAGTAAAACAGTCCAGGTTTCTGCTCTCAAGGAGTTTACATTCTACCATCCAAGTTAATCAAAGTCACCAGACCAAAACTCCAGGCCATATCACCTTTATATTTGATGCTGCCCTGCCCCCCAAGTCATCATGACCCTACAGCCTCAATCTTCTTGCCCCCACCTACCCGTGTGATTTCAAGTCTAACAGGGCCTTGGGAACCTTTAGGAGACCATGGTGCTGAAAACAGGGAATGAAAATCTGAGAAACAAGGAAGTGCGGGGAGAAAAATCGATAAGCCAAGTGACAACCATCGCCACCTCCGGGACTTTACAGTTCTGTCGTGGCTTCAGCTAGCCTTGTCCTGCTTAACGCCTTCCTCCCTCTCTTGCCCCGCCCGCAGCAGCAGCGTTGGCGTGTTCTTCTGTGGGCCCGAAGCTCTCTCAAAGACACTCCACAGGATGTGCCGCTTGTATTCATCCGCTCACCCCAGGGGGGTCCACTTTTATTACCACAGAGAAAGCTTCTAGACCTTGGACATAAAACCCACGTATTGTGTAAGTGGTTCCAACTATATGAGTCATGGGTTGGGAAACTTTTCCTGTGAAGGACCAAATAATAATGATTTTAGACTCTGTGGATCATGGCCTCCATCACAGCTATTCAACTCTGCCATCGAGAGGTACCTAAGCAACCACAAACAAACAACGTGACATTGAATGGGTGTGGTGGGTGCCAGTAAAACTTCATTTATGGACACTGAAATCCAACTGTACATAATTTTCTTGTATCATGAGATACTCTTCTTTTGATTCGTTTTCCATGATTGACAATGTACAAGACATTCTTAGTTTGTGGGCTGCCCAAAAGCAGATAGGGCCAGCGGGGTGGTTTGCTGACCGCTGATACAGAGCATTTCCCAAACTTGTTTTCATGCTTAACGGCGTGTCCAACATGCAGACTAGCAGGACAGCTTGGGTCATAGTCTCCTGTAGAATCAGTCCAAATTCCCGACACCCTGATAGCAAAGACATCTGCCTCGTGTCCACCCCTGATCTGTTCCGCTGGCACTTAAGCTCCTTCGTGCTTTCTTCTGTAGACCTGAGAAATCACTGATGGCAGTTACCCTTTACAAAAATCCTTTATATGCTTGAAAATGACAATAAAATCATCCTGTCCCTATCCCTTTCCCGGTCCAAACAACACTGAATTCTGAACCTTTCAGCCTACGATATATTTTGTAGCCCTTCAATCATTTTTGTTGCTCTTCTTTAAACCCACTTCCGTTTCTTCACATGCTTCTAAATTGTGCTCACTAAAATGAGACATAATATTCTAATAGAAGCATGACTAGTGTTGAACGGAGTGATTCTTTAGATCTTGTATGCCATGTGCTTTTCAAGACAACTAAATTCTGTTTGTCTCTCATTTTTTCCTTTTTTTCTTCCTTCCTTATTTCTTTCTCACTTTCTTCTAACTCGTACTTTCAGTCACTATAACATTTTGATCTATGATCCTTGTGACAAGTAAGACTCCAGCTCACCTTCCACGGGGATGCTATTTTAAGTTCTATACTCCCTTTGAGCTAGTCTGTCCTTATCCTGCAGCTGTTTTACCCCCAGAAGTGCTCCCGACGTGTTCTTCATATCTTACAGTCTCCTCTAGTAATACTGCTTAATTTGGGGTGAATTCTTCCATCTAATATTTCAAGATTGTTTTGAAGTTTAGCATCAGAGATAAATACAAGTATTTAGCTTAGTAATATCTACAAATTTAATTAGTAATATCTCAAAACTTTTTTCTAGATGTTTAATCATGTTATTGAACCCAGAGAATTCTACCATGAATTCTGTCAACTGCTAGTTACTCTGGGCTTCCATTGGGAAACAAGTTAGTAATAACTAGCCCTTGAGAACAATATACCACCCCATATTTCTTAGCTTATAAATAGCATGCCATATATAATAGAACAAAACATTTATTGAAATTAAAATAGATCATTCTGTCATAAAAGAGAATTAAACTGGCCTGACATGATTTATTTTTACAAAGTCAGACAAGCCAGTTAAGCTCTTTTAGTTATTTTTAAGTTATAAATTAATCATCTCTTTTACTTTATCCTCAGATATTGACTTTGATTCTATAATTTTTAAATATGCTTTAGGAGAAAAGTTGGGCACATTCCCTGATGTCTCAAAAATTATTACTACAAACTCTGCACTGCAATTTCTCAGTACCTTTAAGTACAGCTTAATGCGTATCATTCAAACTCTGCTAATTTTACCATACCCAGTCTTTCTTCATAGTTATTTCCTCATTGAGGTTCGATTCAGTCTTTACAACTAGAATTTTCTGCAGTCAAATATATATACTAAATCTTTGCTTTAGCAGCAAAATTAAATGTAGTGAAAGGTTTTCCCTTAGTTGTATTTAATTCTTAGTTTTCAATTATTACTTTTCTTTCCCTGGGTACTTAAAAATGAAATACACTCTATTGTTAACTTGTTTTGTCTAGTACAATAGAATATACTTGTCCTTAAAGATTTTAAGCTCTGTCCATTTTTATCAATTTCGTTGTAAACTAAGACTGTTCTGAAAAATAAAGTCTTTTTTTAAACAAAAAGACTTTGCTGCATTTTTTTCGCATCTCTTCTTGTTTGCATCGCCTTTTTGTTTTGACCGTTAGGCTACTTCCCAGCATATTATGAAGAGTCTGACTTATCCAGATAGAAAACAATCAGCATATTACTTTAATGCAGGAATAACCAAGCAGAAAGTGTCATTTTTTAAAAAAGAAAACAATCTATTCACAACAGAAATAAAATTGTAGCAGGCCTGTATATACATTTAACAAGAATTGTGCACAATTATTTGATAAATGAAAAACCATTTATTAGGAGGCATTTTAAAATGGGTAATATGTTTCTAAATAGAAATATTAAACACACTGAAAACATCAACTTGTTCCAAATTAATTAATAGGTTAAATAAAATTCTAATTAAAATTTAAATTCTCTTAAATGTTCTGAACTGACAGATATTCTAAAGTTCATCTAGGACCCAGGTGGCAAACACAGGGCCTAAGGCCGAATCCGGCCGTCCACCGGGTTTTATCTGGCCTGGCACCTTGTTTCTTCCCGGCGGCATCGCCGAGCTCCTTGCCCCTAGTTAAGGGGTAGTTACATTTACACCGTCCTAAAATTACATCTGGTCCTTTGAGGGCAACTGTGAGGCTGATGTGGTCCCTGGTGAAAATTAGTTTGACATTCCTGATCTAGAACATATATGAGAAATAAAGAAGCAAACAAATGTGAAAAATGAAGGAAAGGAAAGGAAGAAGAGAGGAGAGAAAACAAGGAAATGAAAAGAAGAGAAAGAAAATGAAAATTCAACATTCAGAAGCATCATCATGAAAGGGAAAGACCCTTAAGTAACCAGAGAGAAAAAAGTTAAATCTCCCACCAATGAACAGCAATGAATCTGACAGCTGCCTCCTCAGAGAGAGCCACAGAGACCAAATGATAACAGAATGTCTTCAGTGTTGAAGGAGCGTTAGTTGAGTATTTTGTGCCAAGCGAAATTATTAAAAAGTGAAAGCAAAATACAGATATTTTCAAACAAAAGAAAGCTGAAATTCATGACCCTCCCTGAAATAACCACCAAAGGCTGTATTTAAGGAAGGAGGAAATTCACTTAATGAGATACAAGAGGCAGTGATAAGCAAAGAAATTTTAAAACATTTTGTCAAAATCTTTAAACATTGACTCTAAAAAAAAAAAAATGAATGATTATCCCTGAAGGAATGTCTTTAAAAAGCAAAACTAAAATACTGGACAACAGTAAGACAGAAGGTAGGAGAAAGGCACCAGAGTGAAGGCATTCCTGGGTCCATATCTTGCTCAGGAGGATAAAAGAAATATTGGTTTAATGTAGCCTTTGTTAAGTTCTATACATAACTTGAAAGAAATAACCTTAAATAGATTCCCTGATCACCACCATTCATTTTTTGTTAATCTTTACTGTATTTTTTCCATTACCATTTAGCCCCCTTATGCCCCCCTCCCCCCTGCAATCACCACCCTGTTGCCCATGTCCATGAGTCCGTTGTCCTTTTTGCTCAATCCCTCCACCTCCTCACCTCCACTGGTTTTAACCTAACTTCTCTATGCCGGACTTTTTATTAGCCTAAACTACTAATTTGTTGGATTAATTGTCAACCAGTATATTTTAAGAGACTCACAAGTGTTGTATCCCCTGATAAAATTTATATTTGAGAATGTCAGCCTGTTGCTCATTCATTTAACTGACGGTTGACTGGATGTGGCATTTCTGGATGATATTCTCTTCTCCTGAGAACTTTGCAAGACACGATTCCAGGATTTTTTGTCATTAAATATCGCTGTGGTGAAGTATGAGGCCAATTTCATTCTCTCCCCGTTGTAAATAAATTACTTTTTCTCTGCCTTGCTGCCTAAATAATTCTTTATCTTTGAAGTTCTTACCTTTTTGGTATTAAATATCTCATATAAATTTTTTCTCTATGATAGTACGTTATTTTGAACATTATTTTCTTCATTTCAGAAACATTTTCTTGTATTAGATCTTTGAATACAGTTGCTTCCTTTGTTTGTCTCCCTATTTCAGAGACATCAGTTATTTTACTGTGGATCTTTTTATACTGTTTTCAAGTTTTTCTAATCACTTTAATTTCTTTGTCTCTTTAATGTACTTGTGGCTTCTCTTATTTTGTTTCTAGCCTGTAATCTCTTTCTAAAATCCTAGAGGAAGATATATTTTAGAATTCAAAATGATTTCACATTTCAGAAAATAACAAATGTATATTCCGTATATTGTATAATACTCCCAGTAGTGTCTGGGGAAGTACCCAGTACTCAAAATTTTTACTATTTTTTTCTTTTCTTTTTTTACGAAAAGCATAAACATGAATACTCAAATAAATGGGATAAACAAAGATTATAGAGAACTTTACATCTGTTCGGGACAAACTGTGATGATGGTGGTAGGCGGTACCAAGAAATTTTCTGATTTTTCTTAGTTTTTTGGATTTGGGTAGCTCATCTCTGAGAGACAGTGTGGACTAGGAATTCAGCTTTCGGTAATGCTGATTCTATTCCATCCCGCTCACCCTTCGTAATGAGTTCTGCGAAGGTGCTGCGTGGAGCCCTGATTTGCTGCGTTAGGCCCACCACATCCTGTAGATCTCATTCTGTTGTTTTGTAATTTTGGTTTTTCTCTACCATATCAATGTCCTCATTAAGTTCTCCATTACATGAAGCAATATTGAGGAATTATCTGAATTATAAATTCTACTAGATTGGGTTTGTTTTTCTTACTCTACATGATTATTTTCCTTTCCTTCCTGTAGTATCTGCACAGTTGCTTCAGCCCCCCATTTTTTCACCTTGCTCATGTTAGTGACTCTGTCCAGACATTTTTATCGTTTTATTGGTTCTTCCACATTATAAGTAATTTCTTGGATTTTTCCCCCCATCATGTTTAAGACCATGTTCCTCTCTCTCCCTCCCCCTCTCTCAAAAAAAGTAGCTTTATGGACATATAATTCACAGACCATAAAATTGACCCATTTAAAATATACTCTACAATCATGTGCAAATTTTTTAGTGGATCATGTTTTCTCATCTAAACCTTGGTTTTAGATATTTTATGTTTTATTCACTTTTCTGTCATCTGGAAGAAGAGCAACTGGGAGAGGGTGGGGTGTAGGGAGGAGGGAAGCTTAGACTGGTTGGTGTGCAGACTCTGTTAGATTCCTGGGCTCCGGTCTGTCTTCTGAGATTATACTGGCTGCCCTGTGTCTTCGTTTCACTCCAACTAACTGAGTGCAGGAGGAGAGATAATAGTGCGTTTCCGTGAAGCCACTCTTGGCCCTAAGACCCTCTCCCTCAACCAGATGTAAATTTGGAATCCCACTCCTCCAACAGGGTAAGTCAGCTCTACAGATTTCTTCCCCTACTCATCCGTAACTTCCACAGAAGAGGAAAAAGATAAGAACATGACCCCTTCACCTTTTTCCACACGTGAGAGTACGTATTGGGGCCTCACAAGTGGGGCTTAGAGGAGCAGGGCTGTGTGGAAGCCATGTCACACTGCCGTCCCCATTCTGCTCCATGATCCTGTTCCTTGTCCTGTGCATGAGCTGTTCAAATTTATCACATTAGATGTGTCCTTTATCCTGTCTATGGGAGAATGTGTGTGTGTTCATTGCAAAATCAGTCAACTCCCCATAGTGGCATGTCCGCAACATTCTCTCTAAAACATTCCTATTGGCCTGTTATCTCCACACCTGTACCTATTTGCCAGGTCCACCAGAACCCCCTGTGGATGTGAAATTCAACTTCTTTTTATCGTTAGCAGCGAGTGAAACAGCTGACCCCTTCTCCATTCCCGAAACACATTCTTCTTCTGACCTTGGTGACTCTTTGTTTTCTTCTCAGGCTTCTCTGTGTCCTAGGACATCGTCACAGCCCTTCTTCTCCTTTTCTGCCTGGCCCCCACCCTTCAGTCATGTCATATATTCTCAGGGCTCCAAACACCATCTGTTTGCTGTCTGATGATTCCAAGATTTAAAACTCTAGCCCAGGCTTGTTTCTGATTCCAGTCTGGTACATTCAACTGCCTACTCCACCGTTAGAAATGTAACGGCATCTCAAATTTTACATATGCAAAACCAAACTTTTTATTTTTCTTCTCATAATCCCGCTCTTTGTCCAGTCTTTCTTATTTCAGTTAAGGGCACTGTCGTCTACCCAAACGCCTAGGCTGACAACACTAAATACCTTTCAATAGTCTTTAATTCCACTTTTCCCCCTACCACACTCTTAAATCCCTATCCAAAACCACTGTTTGGTCATCTTATCCATTCCCCCTTTTCATGTAAACATTTTGGGAAAGCATAACTTATGCTTTTGTGACCTTCGATGTCTACAATAGAATTTCCAAGTTAACACCATTGCTTATGTATATCCCAACTTCAGGCAATCAGTCCAAACTTGTAGGCAAAGCCGGTCCACATGATTGGCACAAGCAAAGCCCTGCCCATCAGGTTCACTGGTCTTTCCTTCTCGGAGAGGTGGGTGGCATCTAGTCAGGCATGTTTTCATCTACATGGGTCACCTCGTTACCAAATAATCTAAAGTGTCTTCTTAGACATCTCCTAGCCATTATCATGCTGAATCTTTTTCTTTCTTTCTTTTTTTAAACATTTTATTTATTTATCTTTAGAGGGGAAGGGAAGGAGAGAGGGAGAGAAACATCAATGTGTGGTTGCCTCTCGTGCGTCCCCTGCCGGGAACTGGCCCGCAACCCAGGCATGTGCCCTGACTGAATCTTTTTCTTTTGTTTTTCTTTTTTTCTCTTTTCTTCAATTCTTAAATTCTTCTTCCTACCAATTTTCATTAGAATATCTGCAGTCCTTTAAGTTACTTTTTCCAAGTTCTGCCCCTTAGACTAAACAGAATAAAATCTATGTTAATAATTATCAATTCTAAACACCTTCAAATTATTATCAAAATTCCTGATTGATCTTAAAGAAACAGCTCAATAATGATCCAGTATCAATTTACTGGTTCAATGAAGTAATCCTCTAGCTAAGGGAAGGAACCACTCCATCACATTTTCATGTGACAGTCTTGGGGCACGCCTTCCAAATCTCCAACCAACTTACCTCAAACTTCAAATTTAGTTTTTCAAATGTTTAGCCATGTAAGAATAGCACCAACCAATATAAGATGCCAATAAATAATTTCAACAAAATAAATGAAACCTCCGAGAGAAAATCATTAAAACTCTATCAGCCATATCTGCCACACAGTAACATGATCAGAGGTGTTATCCTTTCACTTCCCCTCCACCCCACCCTGAGACTGCGGGATGGAGCCCTACCAAGCATGCTTGCCCAGCACTAAACAAATGTCTCGCAGAGGTTAGAGAGAGTTTGGGGGTGAGGGTGATTACAGAAAGAAGGGAGCTGAAGAAAAGGATTCTAAAATCTGTATACGAAGTCCTAGGCAAATTCCCAAGAGGCCACCGTGTGAAACCAACCAGAATCAACATAGCAAATGATTAGAGAATTGAACTCTGGTGAGGAGTACCTCCCAAGTTTCAGATCGGCCTCCGGGTGCACGCAAGCGGGGTGTATCGGAATAGTGCTGCAACGGCTTTGAAAACCGCATTGGCGTTGGAACCACCGCCCACAAAAGTGGGCCAGGCCGTGTGTTCTGAACCTAACTAAACCTGTTAACTGCCAGCTAAAATAGAAGCTCTAAATAAGAACCAGAGTGTCATAACATTATACTCAGAATGTATAGGATACAGTCCAAATTTTTCTGTTATATAAAGAACTAGGAAAATCTCAACTCAAATGGAAAAAGAAAATCAACAAATGCCAACACCAAGATGACATGAATGTTGGAATGCTCTGACGAGAATTTTAAAGCAGCGATCCTAAGACTGTTCCAACAGACAACTGCAACCACTCGTGGAACAAGTGGGAAAATGGTCTCAGCAAAGAAATAGAAGGTATAAAGAGAACTAAATAATGTTTGAGAACTTGAAATTATAATAAGTGAAAGAAAAACTCAATAAATGGGCGTGGGTATGATAAGGGCCTCAAGATGTCCACACCCTGAACCCTGAAACTTGTGACTATGTGGGGTTATTTGGCAAAGAGAAACTAAGGTTCCGGATGAAATTATGGTGGTTTACGCATGATTTTTGAGAGGTGGAAAGATCATCCTAGGTTTTCTGGGTGGGCCTAATGTTATCACAAAGAACATTACAAGTAGAAGATGAGGAGAGCATTGTGCTAAGTGAAGTCAGCCAGGTGGTGAAAGACAAATACTGTATGATCTCACCTGTAAGTGGAGCCAAATCAACAAAATAAACAAGCGAGCAAAATAGAACCAGAGACATCGAAATAAAGAACAAACTGACAGTGACCAGTGGGGAGGGGGGAGGGAAATAACGTGGGAAAGAAGGGAAAGGGGCGTAAATGAACGTGTATAAAGGACCCCTTGACAAAACCAAAGGAGAGTAGGATTGAGGGTGGGAGGTGGGCATGGGTGGGGCTGGGGAAAGTGGTGGTGGAAAAATGGAGATGACTATATTTGAACATTAATAAAAAATATCAAAAAAATAACTAGGAGATGAAGGTAGAAGAGGAAATCATAGTCAGAGAAAACATGGTGACAACTGGGGTTGGAATGACGTGATTAATAGCTTCGAAGATGGGAGAGGCCACAAGCCAAGGGATGTGGACAGCCTCTAAGAGAATCTGGGAAAGGAAGGCAATGGATTCTGTCCTAAACTCTGAAGGAAAACCAGTCCCACTGACACCTGAACTTTAGTCCAGTGAGATTCATGTTGGAGTTTGACCCGAAAATATATATGCCAAAGTTTGGCTGTTTCAAGCCACTAAATCTTCAGTAATTTGTCACTGCAGCAACAAATAATTAATACAGATGAAAAGGTACAATAGCATCAGTATATCAATTCTCTTCAAAATAATATATACATTCAAAGTCATTTCCATCAGAATTCTGAAAAGGTTTTCAATGAAACTTGACAGGCAATAGCATATTGTAACAAGTATAGTTGGAAGAATGTAGGGGTAAAATTAACCAAAGCAAAATAAAGAACAAGAATTATATTTTTTCCATAGAGAGCCAAGCAGTAAATACTTTAGTTTTTTGTCAGCCACATATGGCCTCTGTCATGAATATGACTTTGATTTTGTTTTGTATTTAATTCTTTACAAACATAAAAAGCATTCTTCTCTCAGGGGATGTATAAAAACAGACTACCAGCAAGATGTGACCCATGGGCCATAGTTTGCCATTTCCAGAATTAGAACAACGTGAATAAGACTCACAATCATATGGAGAAAAAAAAAATTACAGATGAATGCATGTAGTGAGGAACTACCCAAATAAGACTATAAAGCATGCAAAACACTATTATTTATTTATATACACATAAAACCACAGGTATATAAGCACACAGAAATGCACAGAAATTAAACTCAAAGCCCCACGCTGAGAACTCTGGTCATTCCTGATAAGAGGGAGAGCACACATTGAAGGCTTCCATCGTCCCAGTGATCTTTATTTCTTAACCTGGATTTTCCAAATTTGAGACACCACAATTTTGTACGCACCTGATGTGGTTCATACTATTAAAACATCCTGGGTAAACGTCTGCTCGGCTAGGCGAGGGCTGACTCTTCACATGAGCATGACACAAAGAGATGGTCCTCAGTGGATGGTGTTTTCCAAGTTCCTCCTGGCTGAGGGCTCTCTACACCTACCCCAGAAATCAAAGGTGCGATTGCGGACACTTGCTTTTCTGGAACCAAAGAGGGCACATCCAATTCATCATTGTGTCTGAGACAAGGAAGGCTCACTTGTCTCCCAACAATAGATGTCTAGAGGTTTTTCAAAAGTCTGTGGCAAGAGAGACCCAGGCCCTCTTGGCCTGTCCCACCACTGCCGTCCCTCAACACACGATCGCGTCTCCCAATCACTTTGGGATTCAGACCTTGAGATTATGCACCAATATGCAGTCCACCAAGATGTCCTTTTCTAGAGCCCAGTACCTTTGGCCGCAGTCACACTCTACTGAGTTCTAGGAACCTCCGTTCCCCTTCTGTTCCATCAATCTTTGCAGTGCGGCAGGAGCTCGGTGTAGACAGAACAAAGGAGGAGGGTGAGGAGTGGTCGGGCACAAACATTCCCAACTGCAGGAGATCGGGGGCTGGGAGGCAGGCCCAGCCTGCCATCCAAGAGCAGCTGGGCCTGCAAGGCAAAGAGTAGTGCCCAAAGAAGACCTGCAGGTTAGGCAAGAGTGGACATTAAGGGGAGGAGGCAAGTCTCAGGAAGAAAAGTAAACCAGGGTAACCAAAATCTGGGATAAGGCAGCATATTGGATTGAGAACGGTCAGTGTCACCAACAGGAAGCTTCACACCCAGGATCAGGATACAAGCTGCAGGGCTGGGTGTCAGTGGCAGAGAGAGACCCCTGGACTCATTTGAGGATGGCAGGGTAGTGAGAACCAAAACAGAGGTCAGTTCCTAGAAGCAGAGCACACAGGAACCTGGGGGCATCACAGGGCTCTGGGGTCTGGGAAGCTGGCCCATTAACTTCCATGGAATGAAACGATAGAGCTATTTAAATACTGCTCATTCTGTTATCTGAATTGGTCCAGGCACCAGGGCAGAGCTACGCCTTGTGCTGAATGGGAAGACGAGGCCCAGCCCCTGCAATCCAGGGAAGGCCACAGGACGAGAAAGAAAAGGGCAGTGGCTGTTGGCTGTTCCTCTTCTGCCTACACGTGTCTCTGTCCTCCTGTCTCCCCCGCCTCGGCCCCTCACTCCCCCGACTTGGGCATTAATTATTTGTACGAATATCCGCAGCCCATTTTTTTAGATTCATTGCTGATACAAAGAAAACAACAGAAAATAAAGTTGTGTTATCGTGTGTTTAAAGTGGTGCATCTTTGTTGGAAAATTGCTTAAGTGTTTGAAAGGTCTCCCCATCCGCAGTGATAAATGGGATGCAAACCAGGGAGCTCGGAGTGAGTGGAGATGAGAGTCGGCTCCGCTTCACCCGGAGGCATTTATCTTTGCTTTTCTCCCCCGGTGACTGCACTGAGCCTGCGGGTAAGCTGACAATTTTTTTTCTTTTTCAACAAATTAAGCTTCATTTTCTTTTTTGAGTGTGTTAAGAATCCTGAAGGGACTGAACAGTGTCTGCAGCCTGCAATCGCAGCCGCCAAGGCGGGAAGGAAAGAGGTGGCAGTTTCCCGCGGATGCAGGAAGATTGTTTTACTGGGGCTGCAGCGGAAGTAATTGAGGCAACGGGTAACAAGCGTGGAGACCCTGCGCTGCCCGGAAAAGCACCTGCTCCCTTCCCCTAGCCTCGCGCTACATGATGTAACATTTAGCTTCTGCCTTCACGTGGCCTCTCTTCTCTGCTTTGATTTATTCCCACTTTTGCAAATCACAGAGGTATGTTACGGGACAGGCATTCAGAGCTGTTGTCATGGTTCATTGAGGAGCAAGGCTGTTGCCCCCGCAGGGGGAGAGTCTCCTGCCTGTCGGGGCGGGTGACCCAGAACAAAAGGAAAGGGAAAAAGAGAGAGCGCAGGAGTGTGGATCGTAGGCTGGAATGAAATTGTATTTACCTTGATTGAAAACTCTTTTATTATGAGCATAATCTAGATCAGAATGGAAAACAGAACTATTGGGCTCCTTGCCTGGCCAGGAGTGCTGCTGCTGAGCGCACGGCCGCGAAGATAATGTAAGTGTGCACGTGATGACTGTGTTATTGTGTGTGTATACAAAGGCATTATGCTCCATCAAAGGAAATGAAAGATATCTTCATTGGCTTGCTCAGTCAGCTTCTTTAGCAGAAAATGCTTGGAGGTATGGACTAGTAACAGTGGCCAAAATAGAAAGTATTGAAGAGCCACGCAGGGCTGCGTGGAAGTCAAATATCCATCTGCAGCCCCGAGATGCCGATCACTCCCTGGAACAGTTCCTGCTGGGGCCTGATTGTGCTTCTGGCACACACACGCCTTGAGCACAGATTAGGCCCACGGATGCTGTGTTGGGTGAAATGGAGCCTAAGACAGGGGTGCTGTCTGCAAGGAGCTTGCAGTTCAATTGGGCAGCTAAACAAACGCACAAGAGGACATGAATAGTGCAGAGCAGGAAATTCAAATGAGCCGCTAAACTGATCTAACTAATATGGAAAATATTCTAAGAATTTAGCCACTCTCCAGAGTTCATATTTATGTTTACATGTTTTATATACATGATAAATATTTTCACCTTTTTTCCTAAGAGAATTAGGAAGTCTCAGTTTCCTTATTTCTGAGACTTTCTCCATGTCCAAGCTACACTAGGGACCACAGAACTGAAAGAGAGTGGAAACGCTTGTCTTCACATCCCACCCACAGTGTGGAGGGGCCCCTAGATGTTTTCACTGTCCATTCGGGCTGCATGGCGTGGGCTAATGAGTTTCTCACCTCTGATTCACGGAAGTCCAACAAGAGCAGGGATCCATTCTATCGCCCACGCTGTATCCTTCTATCTAGAGCTGGCCGTGGCAGGGAGGACCTGCTCAGGAACTGTGTGTCGAATGGGTAAGTGAACGAAAGAATCCGTACAGCAAATCTGTGCAGCGTGTTACCCCATCTTACTGACGGGGACACGCAGACTCGAAGGCTGAGCCATTTGCACATGATCACACAACAAGTTCATACTTGCCTGTATTCTTAACTAATTGGGTCTGACTTCCAAGACCAGGTTCTTCCCACGTTAATATTGTTTCCAAAAGGCAATAGGCCTAAGGCTGCCCTCAAAGGCCTTAGGCCTCTCAAATAGGAAAATAGTGCTGAGCCTGCAGAGATGACAAGAAACGGCCCAAGGTAGGCTGTGACTCAAAGCTACGAGCACAGTGAGCCCTGGTGCGTGACTCTCCCGCCTCCCTAGGCTCACCACACCCCAGCACCTGCCTCTGGCTGCCATCCTGACCTGCTCACTCCCACATCCGCATCACCAAGAGGAAGGAGAGTGACAACTCGCACACCTGGCTTTTGTCTCGCCATGTCTTTCTAGCCCTAAATAAGCTAAGAATGGAAACAAATAAAAAATGTAAATATATGATACCAGTTTATAAAAATATTTTTTTCTGATTCTGTTGTCATAAATTTATCTGATGAGCCTGAGGTACCCAGTTCCCTGTCATTTTCTTCTTTGCTTGCACCAGCTCATGGTGCGGACACGTACCACTTAGAAAAGGTCAGCCCCACCTCTGACATGGGTTAAAGGTGCTGCTAATGGAGGCGGGATGAGGAAGAGCTTAAGTATATAGAATCTGGGTCACAGGCGGCTGTTCGTATGCCAGTAAAATGTGTAAAGCAACCCAAGCTGTGGGGCTTAGATGATGTCATGCAAAAGGGGGAATCAGGCTGTCACCACCTTCCCCAGTGATCAATTCTAGTGCCATTAATGGTGAGAAAATCACAAAGCAGGTACCTCCCAATGCAATGCAAGATGACATACACAGCAGTGCCTAGCCCAGGGGTGTCAAACTCATTTCCACTGGGGGCCACATCATCTTTGCGATTACCTTCAAAGGGCCGAAATAATTTTAGGACTGTATAAATGTAACTACTCCTTATCTGTCACGGAGTTGAAATTACATTCGGCCCTTTGAAGGCAACCTTGAGGCTGATGTGGCCCCCGGTGAAAATGAGTTTGACACCCCTGACTTAGGACATATTCTTGCCAGAATGGTTGACCTAAGTCTAACTGGGCTTGAAAGTGCAAGGAACAGAAGAACAGGTTAAATGACACCACAAGGAAACAATCAGACAGATACAGGAGGGACATTATAAAGAATAACCGTCCTGGGCTCTCTAACAAGGCATTGTCATGATTTAGGGGAAAAAGACAAGGTTGCACTGTTTTAAAAAAATGGGAGGGACAACTTTTCTAGATCCAAAGATATTTAAGAGCTGTAATAAATGTGAAAATCTGATTCTAGTTTAAACGACTGAGCTATTAAAGACATTTGCGGGGAGAATTAGGGATATTGGAATGCAGACTGAGTGTGAGATATTGAGAATTATTGTTAACTTTATCAGGGGTGATAATGATGTTACGGTTGTGTACGAATGTCCTTATATTTCAGAGATGGATACTGAAATATTCAGGAGTGTAATGTTATGATATCTGTAACTTCACGTACTTTCACAAAAAATGACACAAATACAGAAAAAAATGATTATTAAATTGAGATGATGGGTTTATGGGTAATGCTTATTCATATGCTATATTTTTATATATAAATTTCATAAGGAAATTTTAAAAGGTGATATGATGCATGTGAGTTGTTTAATAGGTTCCCTGACACACATAAATGCTTAATAACACTGACTTTTATCATCACTGCTGCTTTTATCATCTCCAGGCTGTCGCTGCGGTGAGTGCCTACCAACATTTCCCTGAAGGCTGCTGCCACCACCCAAAGGCCAGGGCATTCCTGTCACTGTGGACTGCGGTCTCCAGTCCCAGCCTAGGCTGCTAAAGCCAGTGTTGCTGAATAAATAAATCTCAGCAACCCAGATTTTTGTATTTTGGCTTCTTGTCACTGTTAATGCCGCCTCTTTCACGGGAGCTGGACCTGCGAAGAGCCTGCATGGCTGGCCCTGAAGATACTGACGAGCCAGCTGTACTGTGGGGCAGGGGGCGGGGGCAGGGTGAGGGTCTGAGGAGGGAGGCTCCTGAACCCCAGCTTCCCCTTCCCACAGGGAGGGACAGCAGTGAGAAAACACTCTTGCAAATGCTCCACCTCCTGACTCATTCTTCTGTAAAGAGGAGGATTGAGCTACTTTATTGGCAAATCCAAGAGCAAGCACGAGGCAGGGACAGACGAGTCACCCCTGCCTGCATGGAACACAGTGTCTGGTGCACCTGCGACCTGCATGCCACAGCCTAACGGTGAAGGCTCTGCGCCGACAGAGGAAGCCTGGGAGCTGCCTGGGACTGGATGGGTAAGTTCACCTAATTCTGAGATTCGAGATGGAAGCCTACGCAGGCACTCCTCAGCCGTCTTATGAAGTATTGTAACACTGCTGCGTTCCCTCTGTGTCCTTCCTCTGCTTTCTTGTTTGGGTTTGAACTCAGATGGAAGACAAAGGGAGTATAATGTGTTCACCTCCCCCAACCCCCGACATCCTGGGCCAAATGCATACCCTTCTCATTCTGCTACTGCGATAAGTTTTTCTGCTGGTTCTTTGTATAACTAGATAGACATTCTGCCCTATGGGTCATGCAGCTATGCCCAGACATGCCTGAATTTTAAGAAAATACAATTGATTTGGGATTTGTGTCTATGTGGTTTAAATAAGCTCAGTGTACGAAATATTACTAGATAGCAAACTTAAAGAACTGGGCAAATAAAGTTTCATGTGATTTTTATATTTAAGAAATGGTCAAGTTAGAGAATGTTCTGAGTAAAACTAAGTGAAATATGAAGTTGTCACCAGCTCTTCTAGGTGTTCTAGTTTTTTAAACTAAAAAAGAGGAAAAGAACAAAGTTCCATGTGCTGCCAGTATAGACTTAGTAGGTTTTTTAATAATTCATTTTTCTATGGTTTGGAGAAATGCTGAAGTTGATCTTGGAGTTGAAATGTCTATGGCACACCAGACCCCCCGCCCCAGTAACCATCTTGACCTCTTCCTTGCTTAATCATTTGAACCATCAAGAAATATATTTCCTCGGAGTATATGCCACCAAATTCATAAGGCAAGACCTGATACAGTGGATTTTGATGAGAGCAGAAAACATGTACCCATAAGCCAAATAAAGTACTGGCAATGAATTTTCATACATTTTTAACTGTGATAAAATATACATAAGGTTTATGACCTTAACTATTTTCAAGGTACAGTTTAGGGTTAAGTTCATTCACATTATTGTGCCACCATCACACCATCCACTTCCAGAACCCTTTCCTCTTGCAAAACTGAACTCTGTCCCCATTAAAACAACCCTGCCTTCACCCCTCCTCCCAGCCCCTGGCAACCACCATTCTACCTTCTGTCTCTATTAGTGTGACTCCTCTAGCAACCTCACGCCGGCGGGATCATTTGTCTTTCTGCAACTACAGGCGTTTATCTGTAAGCGGCCTCTTTCACATCCTCTGCCCACTGTCCATGCATCCCTTGCCCTGCATTCATCTCTCCGATGACCCGCCCAGCCACGGCACCAGCACAGAAGCTAGGCTGTGTTATATCAGGAGACCACATCGTTCCACCTGCCTTCGGAATCCAGCAGTCCCCGTGCCAAGCACAGCCTCTGCGCCACGGCCTGTTTCCTTTGTTTGAAGTGAAATTCACACCACTTTCCAACTTGTCCGTGGCAAAAAGCTCCCTGTGCACCAGTCTCTGGAAGCCCTTCACACGTGCAGCAAACACCAAAAAGGGAGACGGAAGACAGACTCAGGGAGCCAAAGGGAGCAGCCAGGTGCTTGTAGGCGGGGCCACGGAGAAAGGATCCTTGTCGATAGACGACATTCCAGACGAGGAGGTCAAGACTGAGGAAAGGACCACTGTGCCTTTTCCATTGAACCACAGGTGTCCAACAACCTGCCGCATGAGGCAGATGCTGACCTCTATCTGCAAAATGTGTCTGCTATGGGAGACAGGCTAGGAAAATGCTCTATATTCTCCATTTGTATTGTTTAATATTTCATATTAATTATTAATATGAAAATAAACTATTTTGTTCAAATTTCTTAACTATCTCATTTCTGTCAACAGGGATACCAAATCCAAAATCTGAGTGAAATCTTATGAGAATTCTACATAAACGCCTTGCTTGATTTTTTCTAAAAAATAAAAATTATAAAATAAACTTAGTCTTGGTATGAGGACCCAGAGGACAGCGGAATCTCTCTCCTTGGACAGTTGTCACTCTTATGAAAAGTGGTTTTGAAAATAAGAAGTCAAAACCTGTTTGAACTTAGGACCTGCAACAGCATCCGCTGAGTATCATAAAACTGTCATTGGCAATAGTGTTCAGCAGGAGCCAATGATTATGTCTCAAACTGAAACTTCAGTTCACGTAACTTTGTAATTAATTCTGGGACCTGGCAGCTTTCTCCCATTTGGGAAGAGTCTGCCTTTGCGGGTCTCAGATTCTTCACAGGCCGAGTCTAGGCCATTGTTCTCAGCTCTTTGACTGAGACATCATCGTTTTCATCATCACTGGCAAAAAACACATTAAAGAATTAAGCAATTAAAGCTTAAGACTCTACTTCACGTGAAATGGTCCAGGATATCACATCTCTATACATCAATTATGGTGCCACTTGGGTGCATCACTGTTCCTAATACACCACCCACGACAGAGTCTCAGAAAGTTGGAGAGTCTTGGAGGCCAACTACATCAAATTCTTTGTTTTCCAGTTGAAGAAACTTAGGTTCTGACTTATTTAGCTCAGTTAAGATATGTAACTAGAATAAAAATTCATATCTCTTAAAACTTACTTCAATGCTATTTTCATCATACCAAAAAAAAAAATCAAAATAGTGAGAAAATGAATTGATCTTTATTCGGAATCCAACTGCTAAGAGATTCCCAGAGTCACTTGCCCTAAACCCACTTCTCCAAAAAGAAGGGTGCTACTGGGTGCAGAGAAGGTGGAGCTTGAGAGTCGACTTGGTAACTCCTTCATAAATGGACTGAGTTGGCCGTGATCCATGTACCGACTGCTGTAAAGACACCTACAGCGACCTTCATGGGATAGGCTCCGGGCATTGAGGAGAATAAATGGTTAACAACCACAGGAACTCAGTTTGAATCGTGTCTGGGTCACATTTAGGTTATGAGGCGAGCAACTTCCGTCTCATCTTCCAAAGCAAGGTAAGTTCTATGAAGAATTTTAAAGACAAGCAGATTTCCAGAGTCTCAATATATAGACAAGATAACGGTATAAGGAAGACATTTGCAGATTACCAAGAATCAAGATATTTTTCAGATAAGTAGAGTCAATATAGAAAAACATATACTGAGATAAAATAGCAGCAGACAGTCAAGGATGTTTTTCAACTTTCGGAAAATTTTAAATTAAGAAATGAAGAGGAAGATGGATGCAAACATAATATTTGAGGTATCCAAGACTCAACTAAAGCAATCAGGGAGGGAGTGGAGAATGCATCTGAGAAAAACGAAGATGATAAAATAAGGATGCTCTAATCTCAGAACTAATGGATGGGAGACGTAGTGAAGGACCAATCCACTATGCATAACGGCTTCAAATACACATCAAAGGCTTACCAGACCAAATGGCCAGATGGGAACACTTGGCAACCAGTGAGGGCGGGGATATAATTAGCACATAAGGGACCAGATAGGCTCTCGCTGCCAAACAAAAATTCTGTATAAGGAGGATACGGTGCAGGCACATGGGAGGGGATGCGGCTTTGTATTTTAGGACATCTTAAATGAAAACAAATTACAGAACTTTATGGAAAAAGGAAATATTTACAATAGAATCGCTGGGGGTAGAAATGCCATACGGCAGTCCCCACTTCTCAGTGGGGGATATGTTTCAGAACCTCCAGTGGAAGCTTGAAACCGTGGATTGTGCTGAACCCCATGCGCACTGTGCTTTTTCCTGTATACACATATACTGTGTGTGTGTACACACATATGCATCTCATATATACTATGATACAGTTTGCTCCATAAATTAGACACAGCAAGAGATTAACAACAATAAGTAATAATGAAATAGAACAATTATAACAATATGCTGTAATAAAAGGCACTTAAGTGAGGCCTCTCTCTCTGTCAAAACGTCTGAAAACTATTTGACTCTACTTGAGTATCCGTGTGGAGCCACTGGGCAAAGGGGTGATTCACGTCCTGGGCCCAATGGGGTGGGATGTGTGAGATTTCATAACCCTACTACTTATGAAGTGTGTACCTCTGAAATTTTTCATTTCATATTTTCACACCACAGTTGAGTGTGGAGAACTGAGTCCGTGGAAAGTGAAACCGTGGGCAAGGCGGGCTGCTGTACTTAATTGTCAAGATAAGAGGTTGGCAATTTATGGCCTACAGGCCCACAGCCTATTTCTGTATAACCTGCAGTCTAAGTGAAGTTTTTTTTAAAAAAGGTATTGTTTGAAAAGACACCATATTAAAAATAAACACCCCCAAGGAGAAAAATATAAAGAATGGCATACATAGAAGAGATGCCAATCTACAATTTTCTTTAAGCAAGCTAAAACAAATTGAGGGACATTTCTGAGGGACTAATCCTAATATTAAAACCTTTGTTAGAATCACAGGAGGCGGAAAGACAGCAAGAGAATCAATGAGACCAACTGATTGATGATCGCAATAGAAAAAAGTCCATGCAGGTCTGGAAAGGAGGGGGCAGAATGAATCAGCATAGAAAGGAAGGCATTCGTGACATTCTCACTCAATTAACTTTTGAAGCAGATCAGTCACAGGTACAAAATCAAATAGCAATAAATAAACGAGATGTTCTTAGCCAGATCAATAATGCATTTTTGTCACAATTTTCTTTCCCAAACTTGAGTAATCACTGGAAATAAATGGGCTTTACCCAAGAGGTTTAGAAGAAATTCAACAGTGAAACGTTGGATCCATTGAAATGTGCGTAGATAGATCAATTTAAATATTCAGTGAGACTTGGGTAAGATCCCATTTTAAAAAACTGTGTGTATTTAATAATATTTCTAACTACAAAAACATTATCTATTCTTTGTAGAAAATGTGGAAAGCACAGAGAAGCAAAGTGAATAAAATTGAAATTTCCACAATCTAGCAGAAACGTCCACTGTTAATGTGTTGCTGTATATTATTTGGGATCAAACACAGAATTTAATTAACTGTTTTATCTTGGAAAAGAACTGACACTCGCTCAAAAAAAATTAAGTAGAGAAGGGCAAGGATAAATATTTTTAAAATGGTTCTGACTCACAAATGGATACTAAGATGTAACAAGAGACTGTTTTCAATAAAATCCTCAGTTTTGCACATGACGCTAAGTTCTTTTTAATAATGAAATATCACGCCATTTACACAGAGGAAACTGTGAAAATTTCACAAGTCTACATATGGGAACGGAAAACTGGCAGATGAAATTCCTTCTAGACAAGTGTAAGAGAATACATTTGGGGGATTGTAAGACCAATTATTCTGGAAAAAATGATGCTATCAAAAGTTTCCGTCACCATCTAGAACATGGAGCACGCTGTCATTATGGACTATATCTTAAAGACAATGTCCTGATTCAACAAGAAGATTAAAAAATGGTGCAGAAGGCAATATTCTCTAAAACAATCTTGTACCCACAGCAAGTATGCTCTGTATATTTGCAATGCTGCTTTAATACAAGCCAAAATAATTCAAAGGAATGATTAAAGAGGTCAAAGACGTGAACACATATGCCTGTTAGAATAAGTATTAATCATCACATTGTCCAATACATAAAATCTGATTTTTATAGCTGACATCTAAATGAGATAAAATCTATAATAGAGTGGTATTTCTAGATTAAATGTGTTACTTAACCTGGGGTGCATGGACTTCAGAAGGTCTATAAACCCCTTAAAATGACATGCAGGTTTTTCCATATCTGCATATAATGTATGTGTGTTTGTAATATATATATATATATATATATATATATATATATATATATATTTCTCCTGTTGAGTGAATGTATAGTGGTCATTATATTCTTAACAGGATTCATAGCCCAAAATCTCAAGAACTACAGGTCTCGATGTTAATTGTGTGGATTTGATCACTAATTCCTAGGAGCAGACCTTGGAACTTGAAAGAGAAATCATTAGAACAAAGTAAGCTGCATTTACCCCATGGAAAACGAACGTGTGGAACTCATTTTCCTGGGAAATGCTATAGAATCAGAAGGCATTTTCATGTACTATTCGAGGATAATCTCTAAGCTTATGATACTGGGGACTCATGGGACAAAGGCAGATGTCTGTTTTGCTCACTGCTCTACCCACTGCGCTCAGAACAGGGCCTGGCACATAGTAGGCACTCAGTAAATACGTGTGGATCATTCAAGAGTTAGATTGGTTTCGGGGGCACAATCAGAAGCATCGGCTGCGTGAATGCCGGTCGGTCTCTGGCGGTGTTCCTGATATTCACAATGTATGGCTGTTGCTTCCACCTCTTCCCACACCCTAATCCTATTTTCTTGCTTGACCATCTACCACTTTGAAGGCATCCATACTGTGGAGAATATGCTGCGTGCCGCGTCAGCAAAGAACTATGCTAATTTGGCCTTGGCAGAACACAGAAAAAAACCCTAGAAATAAAATATCAAAGCAATAAAAAGTTTATAAGAGTTTATGAACATAAAACATGTACAACTGTTACATGGAACACTGTCAAGCAGATTAATTAGTTAACATTTGGAAAGTGCACTGAAGACGAATATTGCCAAATAAGGGACTTTGAACCAATTTCTCATTTGTTATAAGTCAGGTCCACAAATAGTTGAGGCAAGTATCGTGGCCAAGAGGGGCTGCAGAGGGTCTTTGGCCCTCGGGAGGCTGAGACCAGCATACCTCTTCGCTAGGATCTGAGTAAAGCATGCTCAGAGTGTCTGCGAGGTTACAGCTGCAGGCTGCGTCCCTCCCTCCTCCCCCAATCCTTGTTCTCTGCTTCTGTTTACCAATTTCCTCGACCCTCTTGGGCCTGAAGTCCGCTACAGGCCCCTTGTAGGAGTCCTCTCAGGACCTAGTGAAGACTATAAATAGCCTCGTTAGATGCTTCCGACATTAACTTACATTGTGTTTAGGTGAGATTTTAGCCCCACTCCCCGGATAGATGATATTTTAACAATGTGAAAACAGTGAGCTATCCAGATAGTCTTGAAGCCCAGCATGACAGGAACCAGAACCCGGTAACCAAGGGCTACCTCCATCTTGTGCAATCAGAACAGATACACTCCCTGGAAGAAGAGTCAGTGAAGGGGAATCCTGAATCAGACATCAGTAGCCAACAGCACCCGAGACCAAACTCTTTCAGTATGATTTGTCTCTGACAGGGAGGAAAAAAAACCCAAATGGGTTCTACCTTTTTGATGTAGTTTTACCTATTTATGTATCATTTTTATTTGAGGCAGCATTTGTTTATATTTACGTAAATTTTAAGGTCCCTCTTACTTCCAAAAGGACCAAGGAAGCTTATAGATTAAAACAAAATGCAAAAAAAACCCCAAAGATTTTAGGGATATAATAGGACAGATAAAAAACATTTCCGTGCTGGAATTCAAAAGACACCGTATTGTTTAGTAGAAAAAGTACCTGGACCGAAGTTAAAACACCCTGGGCTCTAACCGTAACTCTGTCCCTAAAGAGCTGTGAGGTCTTGGGACACCTTCACTCCATTAGCAAAACAAAGTCTTTGCAAATTTTCCAATATAATTTTTTAAGTATTTAACAAGTAGTATTCTGGCATCGGTATGTCAGACAAAAATGGAGTGGGTGAGGTTGCGAAGGGGACCATAAAGGGTAAAGTATAACCCAATTCCAGGAAGATTAGCAGTAGAAATGAAAGAAAAAAGAGGAAAAGAAGCTTTTCAAGGAAGACTTGACAGAACTTGGAAGTTGACTGGGTACAGGAATGAGCAAGGTGACCCAAAGGTGACCTGGAGCCTTTGAGGATGGGAAGGCCATGCTGCCTTGAACAGGAACGGGAAAAAATGTTTCCAGGAGAGGAAGCAAGGCCAGGATAGGGGAGGACAAACCCAGTCGTGTCCAGTGGATTTCAAGATGACTGGAAACCCTCCAAGGGAAATATCTCAAAGTTGTGTCTGGCGTGAGCTGGACCTGAGGCAGGAGATAAAAATCTCTGAAGTCAGAGGAGGACACACAGGGAGGGAATGGAAGAGGCAAAGGTGGCCGGGGGCCAGAGCCTTCAGCTAACTGGAACCAGGCGGCCAAAAATAGCCCCTGAGCCCCGGTGACTCAGTGCCAAGCATTTGTTTCTGTCATTAAATAGTTTTAATTTTTGTTTTTTCCCAGTGGTCTCTTATCCCATTGCAGAGTTTTCAAGAGAAAGACCGCTGGAGAGGACGAGCAGACGGGAAGCGGCTGAGTTTATGACGGGTGTAGGTCTGGCCCGTTGGCGGTGGTGATTTCTGCAGCACTTCACTTTCTGTCGGGTGGACCCACTAATGGGCCGCCTCTTCCGAGTGCACGTTGGCCCCAGAGAACCTGGGATGGATGGAACTGTTCAGGAGCAGGCGGCGTGCCTCCTGCAGCTGCATTGCGTTTGCACCTCCTGCAACCCGGCCCTGTCCAGCCACGCCTCCACACTTCCGAGGGTCACCCCTTCGTGCTGTGCTCACCGTCAGGCCTCTCCAGAAGTTGAAGTGCTGATGGTTTGGCGTCTGTTCCAACGTTCTTCATGCGTGGCTGCATTGCTGAGAAAGGAGGGTGAGAACCCTACTGATCCAGGGCCAACTCCCACCTGGAGCCTGGCTCCCTCCGCCATGCAGGACTCCATCCCAGAGAACCACTGTTTGAATTTCCCACCCCGGATCCTGGGATGTAAAGCCTACAGCCCTAGGATGTCTGTGCATGTGGTTCTCAGGCAATTCCCTCAGGATCTTTAGACCAACAGGGTCTCACGTTTAGTTTACTTCACTCTACGGACTGGACACTCTCTCCTTTCTCTCTGGGCCTTTTCTCTCTTCCACATTTCTCCTTTATGCAACTTCTCTCTATCCCTTTGCAGTTCCCTCCTTCTCTCACCCTTTTATATCATTCTCCTCCCTTTCCCTTTCAATAGTCATGGTGTTGGATCAAAACATTCCAATATCACTTATGTAAAATAAATAAGGTCTTAGATTCTCTGTTCTTAAAGTATATAAACTAAAATAATTTACAAACCTTTTTCTCTCAAAAACAAAACAAAAAATAGAATTAAGTTGGCTTATTTAATCTAATAATAAATTTTATTTTTTTCTGTCCACAATGAATTCCTGAAAAACTTCATCACAAAACATGTCATTGTAAAGAAGGTTGTATTTTCCCACAGAAACCAGTATGTGATAAGAAGTTTTGTTCTTGACCAAAGACTCAAATCCAATAAATCACAGATATAACCAACAATATATCATAAAGGGAAAAGTTACCATTATAAAATTTTATAATCACTTGAAATAGTAAAAGTAGGCCCCAGGTCTTGTCAAATGAGCAAAAACAGAGCATGCACAACAATTATGAAAGAGCCCTAACCTATTATTAAGTGCATTAACTGCAGAAAAATACAACTCTACCTTGTCACAAATGTGACTAAAAAGTAATACATTATCTATAATGAATATTAAACATGTAATTAACAGTAACTTGAATTGCTTTCCTTGACTTTAGAAAAACTTTCCAGGGAGACATTGGGCCAGTTGAGCTTTTGCACGAAGCCCACTCCTGAGCAGGGACCGTGGCTGAGAGCAAGGCCAGCCCCAGACCGAGTTCTTAGATGAGGGAACTGAGAACATGCTCACTAGACTTAGAGGGGCCGCACCACACCTTTAAGATCTTGGTTTAAACTATTAAGGATCACAAGTTAGAAAAGCAGAAAATTCTAAACAGAATAAAATTCATTAGGGATTTGTGGAGATTATCGCCAAAGTGGAACAATAGCAAACCTCGTGTCATTATTATTGAAGAAACATTTGCTGAATATTGGTCAGACTAGGGGAGCAATAACTGGCGTAAGAAGTTTGAAAGTAGAAAAAGGACTATTCATCACAGAAAAATGTGATAGCACAAGTTAAAGCAAACGAGCTAGACAAAACTGATATAAAATGGGCACATTTTGTAAATATAACATAGACTTGAAATAAATAGTCAATGAAAGCAGAAACTATAAGGCTTACAGGGATCCCCTAAGCCTTTTGCCATAGCACCCATGGGTCACTCAGCTGGGAGTCACTTCTGTTGAGCGACATGGCTCTGGTGTCTGACCCATAGTAGGCACTCAGTAAACGTCTGTTGAATGAAAGAATAGATCGGTGCTTTGTTTTGCAGAGACAAGCACTTGAGTAGGAGTCAAAAGTCCTGAGTTCTAATTCTACCTCAGCCAGTTACTGAATTTGAGTCTGGAGTAAGTTCCAATGAGGAGTCCCTAGCCCTTTGAACACAAAGGAGCACTTTCATTTCTTCTCCCCATGTTGGGCCCATACTGGGAAAATTTGGGGCTGCCATATCCCTGTCATTAGGCAATTTACAAAATATTTTTACATTGAAACATCCAGTATTGACACACCAAGTTGATATCATTATTGCCAAGAGTTGAAAAGTTAAATTTTCATGGTCTGTATAACTTATCACTGGCAAGTATTCCCCTTTTAAAACTGAAAACAGACCATTGCTGCACTTAAGTTACTACATTCAGAATCTGTCCTCCAACTTGAATGCAGGTCCTATCTATGGGGTCTCCTCATTCTAACAACCTTGAAATCTGTATTATTTTGAGTTAGGACCTAGACAAGAAAAGGCAGGTACTTGTTACCAGTCAACATCCAAACATATGTGATTATGGATAGTTACTTGTGAAAACAAGGACAGAAACTATAAAAGGATTTATCTATTTAAATAGAAGCAAGAGGAAAGTATATTTGTCTTTTAAAAATTCCCAACACAAGCATGCACAATACAGAATTACCGAGGAGACATTGGTTAATCACATGGCCCTCCAGAAAGGACTTGAAAAACACATGCTCCTTGGAATCTGAAGAACGAAATAAACAAACAAAATTGAAACAGACACATAGACAGAGAGAGTGAACTGATGATCACCGGAGGGGGAGGGGCTAGGGAATGGGAAAAATGGTGAGGGGATTGAGAAGTACAAATAGTTACAAAACAGTCATGGGAATGTAAAGTAGAGCATACAGAATATAGTCAATAATAATGTAATAGGTATGTATGGGGCCAGGTAGGTACTGGAAATATTGGGGGGGGACATTTTATAAAGTATATGATTGTTTATCCATTATGCCACACACCTGAAACTAACACAAAATAATATTGAATGTAAACTATAATTGAAAAATCAAAATTTAAATGTAAAAAAAAAAAAGGAAAAACACATGGTCCTCCTTCAGCAGCCACAGAGTCAAGAACCTCTTTGCCAGAGTTTCTGAGCCAAGGGCCCAGCCTGGAATGAGTGAGATGAGGGAGGCCAAGTGCAATGCCGTCTGATCCAAATGGTGGACAGATGCAAAACTCTCTGAATTACTGATCGTGTTCTCAAGAATGGAAGAGCAGTGTAAGAAAGGGGAGCAAAGCAGGGCGACAGACACTCCCTCGCTGGGAGAGCCGTGGGGAAGTCCTGAGAATGCCCATCTGGAATCTGGAAGGGACAGCCTGGAACCACACCTCCTCATGTGCTGCCCAGACCCAGCACGGCCACTGCAGGACAGAGAGACCCCTGGAAACGCACTACTCCTCACTCCGCCTCAGTCACCCAGGGGAGATGACAGTCATGCCTCATCCAGTGTGCCAGCAATGAAATGAGGTAAAGGTACTTTGAGAATTTGAAAAGGTGATTAAACTATAGAGTCATCTGGAGCATTTTTAAGATGAGGATGAACAGCTCTGGGCATCTGGGATGAAATAGCACTATTGCATAAAGGCCACCGTGAGGGCTTGTGGCCCCATCTTCAGCCCTAAAGATGCTCTGATCACAGGGCTGGGGGAAGCCAGGCAGGGTCTCTAGCCCAGAACGTCCCATGTTGGTGTTGTTCTTGGGGAGTCGGGCCCAGAAAGTGTACCCTTTCCTGATAAGAGATAAAAAAATTAGAAGGTTCCAAAGTACTCTTCCCTTAAAGTACTACTAAGTAAGAATAAAAGAAGTGAAAAAAAGAAGGAAATCATACACACACACACACACACACACACACACACAGATGAGAGCATATTGGACAATTTGAAGAATAAGGAAAGAGAATAAGAAGTGGAGAGAGGAAAAGATCAGAGATAAAAAAAAAGACAGACTTACTGAGAAGAAGAAAAAAAAGAGAAAAATTGAGAGCAGATACAGTCGAACTTGAAAAGAAATGGTAGAATGTGCTAAAAAAAAAAAAAAACCTGACTTCACTGAGCGCAGGAATAAAAAGCAATGCCAAATAAAAGGCAAAAGAAAAAAGCACCAAAATGAAAGAGCTATCAGAAAGGGAAAAGTGTCATGTACAGATAAAAGAGATTTTAAAAATTGGGGTAAAAAAAGTCCTCCAAGCATTTCTATTTAGTCAGCCAAGGAAGAATATGAATTCAAGAGCATACAGGTGATAAGAAAAGGAACGACAAACAGTCATCTAAGAAATTAAATGATACTAAAGAAAAGAACATGGAAAAAGAGACAAATGATTTTGGCAAAGGAAAAAGTCTTCTATAAGAAATTTCCAGACACCAA
>PVKU01002352.1:0-52105 GCA_004027475.1 Anoura caudifer
GATGGTGCCGTCGGTGGGGTCTCGCCAGCCGCCCTGTTCTAGGGGACGAATGCATGAAGGATCTAGGCAAAACCAAAGGTCACGTTAGGTCCGTGCTAGCTCACGTTCAGGATTCCCACCGAGCATCTCCTCCGACTGGTTTTGAGGGACGCACTGTCAGACGCCAATATTCCTCCTTCCCCTTAAACGCTCCCAGTGACGCAGCGGAACTTGAGATGGCGGCAGCTTCGGTCTAAGGCAGCCTCCTGTCCCTCCTCCTTCCCTCTCTGTCTCCCTCCCTCCTCTGGTCTCCCCTTGCGTTTCCTCCTTCTCGGGGTTCCCCAAGGGCCACAGATGAATTGCCATGACAGAGACGGCCACAGAGGTGTTTGCATGTGACGCGCAGCTGGCTGGCTTGCTGATGGGCCGTATGGGGCCGTGCGTGCTGAGACGTGTCCCCCTCAACCCGCGATTCGGAAGGACGGCAACTGTGTCTCCTTCCTGAAAGCCTCCGCCGCACACAGCCCGCAGTGGGTCCTTGGTGATGCTCGTGGAACAAATGGACGTAGCTCAGCAAACCGCTGGGACGCGGCTGGAAGCCGTGGGCTCCTTGCAGATGGCAGGGAGGACTCCGGGCGGCCTCGTGCATCCGAGGCCGGGAGCCGAGCCAAGAGCTCCAGCGTGTGCGCACCGCCGCACCGGCAGATGGCAGCCGCCCGTCCTCCCGGGACAGCGTCCACGCTGCTGGCCACGCGGTCGCCCTGGCGGTGGGCTCCGTGTTTCTGCTCCCCGGACCACGCGTCTCCAAAGAGCCTGCAGACCATCCAGCCGGAGGCCCGCCGTCCTGCCCTCGAAGTCTCCCGATCCACAGTGAAAATACAAAGGGACGTTGGAGGTCCCCTGTTCCTTCCCCAGCCCGAACGCAGCTCCTTGGGTGTCATTGGCACTCACTCAAGAGATGTTTGAATGAATGATGTGAATGTGCAGGCAAGCTGGCAGCGACATCTGTCACTGTGCGGATGGCCAGCGCGGATTTGGCTGGTCCAGCTGGCTGGGCGGGGTCCTCGTCTTCCCTGGGCGCCCCTCCCGGCGCTCGGGGGAACAGCCACCTTCTTAAGTGAGAGCACAGCTTTTCATTCGGTTTCAGGAGATGCTCTGAGACATTCCCCAGGGTGCCCCTTGCCCTGTTCCTTTGACCCCCTTACCTCCTTCCTTATCTGGACAGAACAAATCCCACCTCTCCAACCACCAGCCATCAGAGTTGGGGGACCCATTCCTCTCCTAATTTCCTCCCGAGGCAGGAATTCCCCCAGTTTCTCATTCTCTTCGGTACCAGGGTTGGTTCACGGGTCAGGGCCCATTTCGGGGGGCAGGGTTTTGGGAGGACCTGCCAGAGCTCCTGAAACAAGGTAATGGGCCGTAGGAGGCAATCCCTTGGGCTACCGTTTCCCAGCAGCGGACCCCTGGACCTCACCGCCAGGTGCCAGGGGAATCCAGCCTGAAGCAGCAGCCGGACACGGCAGGGAAAGGGGGGCTGCTGATTTTACAGGCGCCCGGAGATACGCTGGCACATAAAGGACACTAGGGGACCGGCCATCACTTTTGGCGGCTGCCTTTTCAACCTCCTGGCACTGGAGAAACCACAGAGAAAGGGCTGGACTCATGGTGCGTTTCTGCAAATTTCTCTAAGGCCAATCTCGCCCGTGGAATGCCTGACGGGGAAATCAGTATAAAAATGGTAGCTGATGCCAGGTCGGAGGGAGAGAACCCCCTTCTCTGGAGACGTGGTGTGCACAGGATAAACTGGGCTGAGCTGTATGTTCTTGCTCTGGGGGGTTTCTCCAAGTCCAGGGCCCCGGCAGGATGGTAGTAGAGGAAAAGGGACATTTTTGGAATAGCTGTTTTTGGCGATTCTCATGAAACGGACCCTCTGCTCTGGGGCACATGTGGGAAAGCTGCATTCTGACCGCATGACTAATTTGCAAAGCCTCGCCTGGAGAGGCTTCTCCCCGGGAACACAGCTGGGCGCTTCCTTTGCGGGCTGCTGGTGTCAGTTATGAATTGAACCGGAGGGAAACCGAACTCCGTCCCAGCCAGGGGAATGAGGGGGGGCGTGCAGCGAGGGCATGACGTAGCAGTCGCTCGTACACCGGGTACTATTCTTTTATTAACTTTAAGAACATGGTTTACATAAAAACAGGCAACACCAAAAAAGCTCAGCTGATAAATGAACATCATACACCACTGATGACTTCATTCCACATTAACCTACATTTATTAGCTTAAACGGAGAGATTAGGGAAAAATTGGATCTCATTCCAGCTTTAATCATGGATACAAATCGCTTGAAAGTTCTTTCATTAAGAGTCTCAAAATCAAAAATTAACCTGTGCCACCTGATCCATGCAGCAATTGATAAATTCAGTCTTTCCAAAGGAAATATTGAACTTTTTTTCTTGGTCCAAATTGAAACCTTTCAGAAACTTGCTTCAATGCATCAACTTCCTAGCCCACCTTTTCAGTATGCATGACCAAAATACTATTTAATTTCACACTCAACTAATCTTTTAATAATTTTTCTTTCAGCCAGAATGAAAAAGGCTATTATTAATTTCTTCATAAAAATTTTTAAAAAGTTATTGAGGGTATGACTCTAACCTTGGACCGGTTTCAATTTCTTTTTCTTTTTTTTTTCTGAGATTACATGAAAGATTAATGTCAATGGCAAGTGAGAAATTGCCCCTTGAGAACTATTCAAGGTCTTTTTCTTACCACAGTGAGTTGGACGGGAAGGAACTGACAAGTTAGCATCTTTATCATCACTTTTAAAGTTCCGCGTTCTCTTAAAACCAAGAGCGAAGGCTTGTGGAACCATTACCGACCCTCAAGGAGCAAAGTCCATCCCGGACAGAAAATACACAATTTCACATCGAAGCGACAGGAAGCGCCTCGCTGCAGTCGGCCAGGAAAGGGTGCCGAGGTCCGCGGGGTTGGTTCCATGGTAGACCTTGCTTTTCCTCCGAGACGGAAAGAAAGAAACGAGATCTCTCCCTGGTCTCCAAGGGCAAGATATCGTAAACCTCACGATCAAAACACCTGCCCATTAGACACTCCCTCCCTGAAAAATGATCTCGGCAGCTCCAGTGTTGGATGGAGCCCCAAAACAACAACAACGGTGGGGCCGTGGGGGAGGGGGCGCAAAAATAAAGGGGGGACGGTCCCCACCTCAACCACAGGCATCTGGAGCCGCCACCGAGCTTCCGGTTTCTCACCAGTTTAAGACCTTTCATGTTACTTAGCGTGGGGCTGTGTGTTCGGGCTACGAACATGTCAGAGACCGTCCCCTCCGCCTCCAGGACATCATGACATGCAAATTCCAGGCTCCTGTGACAATGCGCGTCCTCAGGACCCCACTTGTTCCTGCTTCGTGTATGAGCACCACCGCTGAGCCCATTTTAAAAGCACATCAGCGTGTCCTCAAGGGCTGTGGATCGATGCGCTTCGAAACAAAAATCGTTTAAAGTGTGTTAATTGACATGCGTCTTACCGTATCTGAACTGACCAAAAATGGTTACTTGGGGGAAGAGTTTTTAATTGCTATTTTCCCCAACAGGCTTGAATTGGCTTCATGGAACTTGATGTTTAAGTTAAAAAAAAAAAAAAAAAAAAAAGGATCCCTGTCTCCTCAAGGAGCAGATATCTGCCCGTTCCTCGCGGCATGCAAAGCAAGGGTTTGTCTGAGAGTATTTCTCCCAAACACCTGATGCAAGTGGCAGACAACGCTGACCCTTGAAATGACCACCTTCAAGGTTTTAAAAATCTTGGCTTGGACAGAAAAGATCAGGTAGCATTTAGAAATGTAATGATTTGCAAATCATAGAAAAGCCACGTTATCTACAATATGTACCAGGTGGCTCCTGATTTAATTTTTTGAAACCCACATCCAAATGAGTAATTCCCTTCCACTGCCATCTTGGGTCTTGGGGCTTTCCAAAATTCTGAAGTTTCGATGCAGGCAAAGCTGTGCCAGGTTTCTGTTTGGTTGTTTGTTTGTTCTTTTCTCAGGAGAATCGGGCAGAGAACAGAAGGTGATGGACCTTTACTCTGGGCCAGACCTTCCGTCTAGAGTCAACCAGCCTGGGGCACCTTTTTATGGTCAAATTAAAAACCTTTGAAAATAGTTTATCACGGAAATGCGGCAGTCTTACCCTGAGAAGGGCTGGCAGGCAACGCCATCACGTTGAGAAAGCTCTCCCCGCCGCACAGCCGTGCCCCCCAATGGGGACGGAGTTGTCTGCCGGGCGCCCGTGGCCAGCAAACAGCTGTGATTTAATGTGCGTGAGCTCTGGTCAGACGGTAGCTCCGTGACCCTCTAAGCGAAGCCAATTTTTCTTTCCTCTTTTTTTTCCCCCAACTGAAATATGCTTCAAAGGGTAAAGGACTGCAATTCCAGCCTTCATTCATGTATGTATTGCTTTCTTTCACCAGTCCCTGACGGGGCTGTTAACCACAACCCGGGGCGGCGGGGGGCGGGTGGTGCTGGGCTGCCCACACGCATCTCACTGAACACAAAACACCAAGCATTTTCAGCCATTTATTTGCGTTTTTTTCTCTGCTTATTTTCGTATGCACCATGGGTCAGTTAGGTGTGAGGGCTGCTGTGGAAACATTTCCAATGACTGAAATCTTACTTTTCCTTCTAAGGGTGGGGGGCAAAGCACAGATTCATTGGTTGTGATGCGCAAAAGGGGTCCGGCTACAATGTCGGGGAGGGGGGGACAAAAGCGTTCATCGATATGAGTAGTTCTCATCTACAGAGGGGAGGTACACAATGCAGGGGATGAACACATTCTTCCTTCGCTCGTCCACCATGGAACGGGAAACTGAACCTTAAAACTCCCTTGAAAACACCGCGTGGCCGGTCCTGTGTTCAGAAAGGAAGGACAGCCCCATCCACCAGGCCACCGCTGCAAGAGCGCCGTTAAATACGGAGAAAAAACATGGCGCCCCCTGCGGCAGTGATGAAGTCGGTCATTACAGAGGCACACTGCCGTGATGACACATATTTATTCAATGACAAAATGGAAAAAAGAAATAAGATTGATTCGGTCATGGGAATTCCTTAAAGAACACCAACACTTAATTATCTCAGCCTCGAACTATCCCAAGAATGTCGCGAAAAAAAAACGAGGAAGCACTGGCCGAAAGCCAAGCGTCTGGATACACCCACGTCATCAGCCTGCCTTGTGCTTGTCGGGTAGCCCTCCAAGCGCGTCCCTGGCGTTCCGGGTCCCGGTCGCTTGATGCCGAAAGGATGGCCCTCCATCTGGCCCCTCAATATTCCCACTTGACAGGCCACACACCACTGCTGATTTGGTGTGGGCCACACCTTCCACAGCTGGGCGCTGGGCTCCCCATGCCGACGGGCTCTGCGCCCTCTGCAGCACGCCCGGGGACCCTCCGCAGCCTCACGAGGTGCCCAGTCTCCCAAGACGTGGAGGGGAGAGGCCAGAGCCGCGCGCTGTGAGTTCTGTGCACCGGATGCCGTCCTGATGCATGGAGTGCCCACGGGGGGGAAGCAGCGATTCGGAGAAAGAAAGGAAAGTGACCAGGTCCCGCCGGCAGGTCCCTGCCCGCAGGACACTTCACGTCCCCACATTCAGAGTCGAGGCCAAGCTGCCTGGCCAGTCCAGAGGGTGGTGCTTCGCGTCATTGTTCTAGGGAAAGCGGTGCTTTCTGACCGCTTCAGGGCGCGGGCCTTCCCAGCACCCTGCCCTGCATCCCCCGCCCCAAACCTGACTGAGTTGTGCGGCTCGGTGATGCTTCGCGTGCTTGTCTCGGGCTCTAAGAGGGAAACGCTCAGTAAACAACCTGCTGTTTGCCTGTCAGGGTGACGCAGACCCAAGAAATAACCTCCGTGCAGAAGAGCGGACACTTGAGAAAACCATGATGTGAAAATCGTGACATGTTAGGATCTTAAGATCTACATTGAGAGAGCCCAGAGCTTAGGGGCGGAAGAGTAAAAGCAGCCCCTGGAGGCCGATGTGTATCTGAAAATAAAGGACTGACCGCAGAAAGGCCGGCGACCTGCAGATGCCGGGATATATTCAAAACAGAGACAGGAAGGGCCGTCCAGCCGTCCAGGTGCCAACGGCACGAACATCCGTCACTCGCTGGTTCTCCTGGATCACACGCTGAGCTCACGGAACCCCTCCTCGTCCCTAAGCATCGCCGTGACCGTGCGTTCCAGAAGAAACTCAACGGTAACGGGAGTGAAAACTCGGGTCTCGGACAGGTCGCGGCCCTCGGGGAGGAGGGGAGAACAACAGGTCCGTCCGGACAGCTACAGACAGTGGTCTGTGGAAAGGTCGCCTTCCGAGCGGAAGTGGTGGCCCGGGAGGCACGCCTTCCTGGGCTCCTCTCCCGTCCTTCCCGGGACAGTCTGCGGAGGGAGGGAAAGGCGCGCTCCCACCAGCGGCTTCTTTCCCTAAAAGCCATGTTAGAAATGCTCAGGATCGTTCTCTCACTGGGCTTTCTCCCGGGCCACCTTGCGGAGCCCTTGGCCTCTCGGCCCCCCTGCCCCAGCCTCCCGAGCACGGATGGGACATGCGGTGGGGACTGCACACTGAAGACCTCGGGGTGTGAAAAAGCAGGTGAGAAGAACATCAGGGTCTTACTTCCTCTGTTTGAAATCCCAGCCCTAGAGAGCACCTGGCAATTTATTGCTCTTTTCCACCAGTTGTTGTTGTTGTTTTTGTTTTGTTTTGTTTTGTTTTCCGGGAGATGCCCCAAATGGAGACCCGCCCCCTCCAAGCTCGAGCCATGGCGGGAGACTCCCCGAGGGTCTGCGCTGGCGCTAGCAGCAGCTGAGGTGGAAGCAGCATTTCTGGGGCGTCATCAGCGCATCTTCATAGGGGGAGAGTTGGGGGAGGGGGCACCACTTTCTTGTGGGGGCCAGGCTGCTTGCCATGGACCCAGTCCCCTGCACTCGGGCTGCGGGACTCACGGCAGCTGACAGTCAGACCTCTAACGGAGAAAGTCCCTTTCCGAATCGGGCTATGAGGAGGAAACGGGGGCGCTTATGCCTAAGTCACGAACCTGCCACGTTCTAAACCCACAGAAAAGGACAAGCAAGCTATCACCCTGGGGGCCTTTCTCGTCCAGGTATCTCAGCATCTAAACACACTCCTTGATCCGCAGCAAAGTCAAGACACGCGTGTATATGTCGAAGGCCTGGACGGTTCCCCGAGGGGCGTCCACGCAGCCCATGCACTCAGAGGGTTAACGTGTGCTTGGGGCACACGAGCTTGACCGAGGAAACACATCATCGATTTCAGGTTTAAAAATGTTGCCAAGTCGCCTTAACCCTCTGAGGACCCTGTCAGCAGCAAGGGACCATCTTGGCTTCGCAACACCCGTCCCCGTCTGGCTCAGCAAGGGGAGGCCACGATGGATAACCAGAAAACATACTTTCTCTTCTTGCCATTCGAGCGTGGAGTGCTAGATAGATCGGGTGAAACTGTCTCACGTAAATAAATTTGGGAGAACATCTCCGAGTCTCAGAGGGTTGGGCTGGGACCTGGAGGGCGGGGGTCTCGTTAAAAGGGCGAGTTGGGGGAGCGCACGGTCTCGGAGGAGCTCGGTGAGTAGTCTTCGGACTCCGAGTTGAGCTCGGGCGGAGCTGGCTGCGCCTTGGACCGGCTCCTCACATCCGGGTGGCGTCTTCGTCGGAAAACCTGCCTCTCCTTATCAAGAGCGGTGGTCTAGCAGGGGCATAAAATGAGAAAGAGGACAATTAGGCCACAGGAAATGGCACCAGACACTCTTCTGGGGACTTCCTGAGGTCGGGGAAACCAGCTGGCCAAGTGACCCTGTTCACCACCGGAGCGGCTCGCTTTTGTTGACGACAGTTACCCACTGCTGGGGGGCTCTCGGTTCCCCGAGGTGGACGCCGAGGAGCCCCCCTCCCCACGTCCTGTCATCTGCAGGCACAGGCAGGATGCATGATGCTGTGGGTCCCACCCCTCGAGGCCCCACCCAGACTCCCCCCAGCTCCGCATCTCTTGCCTCCGGGGCCCCCAGGCCAGCGGAGGGCCCTGGTGGAGGGGCCTAGGCCTGTGGTCCAACTCGGGAGGACGCCAGGCAGGGCCTCCCAGGTCACCACTCAGCTCCAGCAGCTCCAGAATGAGGGAGAAGGGGAGGAAGGGGTCAGACGAGGAGACGGAGCCTCAGGCTCCTCCCGCCACGTGACACCTCCTCCTCTCCAACGACCTCACTATCTGCAGGCCTGGGGCTGAATCACGGGGAAGAACCGCTTCAACTTGAATCAAACCCATGCCTCAAATGGAAAAGGCCCCGAACGCCGCTAAACCCAGCGGCACCCTTTCCAAGGACTTTACTTTTCACAAAGTTCATTGTGCTCGTGGTGAGCGGCCGTGTATGGGATGGAGACGCGATTCTGCAGGTGCCCCGGGTGCCCCCACCGCTGGTCTCGCTGCCTTACATTCCCCCAGTTTATCTCCGGGGCGAGCTCTCCAGCCGGGACTCGGCACCCTGGGAGCTGCTCCCCTTCATTACAGGGTTAATGGGTGCGGGGGGGCTGGGCTACTAGGGAAAAGGCGGCCCGGAGGGGGCGGCAGGCAGCAGGTACAGAGCCCGAAGAAAAATGCGGAGCGCACATAAAAGTTGAAGGGTCCTGGTTTGAAAGCCCCTCTTTGAAGGGACGTAGCCTGGAGGTTATTCTGCTTTTAAGAGATCACTTTTCCTCCACAGGGAGATCGGCCACCATTTCTCCTCTTGAAAATTTACTATTCGCGTCTTCAAAGAACAGAGATAAATTTATAGCTGGCCTGGTCCGGAGAACAAAGCGAACACCGAGCGCCTCACGCCGCCGCGCCGCGTGAGACCCGCGTGAACGCGGGAGCAGACCCAGGAAAGTCCCCAAACGCAGCCATAAAGACCCACGAGAGGCGGCGCGAGGGACCGGCATGCAAAGCGCTCCACTGGGCTCAGCTGCGCTGCCGTAAACGCTGCCCACGGTGATGGGCGGGGGCAGGGCGGGGGGGGGGGGGCCCGACGTGAGGAATCCACTCCTCGTTTCGCTCGCCTGTCCACACGTTGGTTCCATGCCGGGCTTGTCGAAATGTGTGTTTCATTCTTCCCCTCGTCCAAGGTTTCGGGGCCCTCGTGAGGGACCACTTCTCTTGGTCTGAGACCCACTGATTTCATGTTATTTTCAGCACCATAAACCCAAATTCCTAACTCTATTTAAAACACCGTAAAGTCGGGACATGTGGCATTTTGCTTCCACAGAGCCCGACAAATGTTCTGCTCGTGCGGATGTGTTTGCGAAAGAACAGACAGGCGTTTGCTCTGAGTTACATAAAAACCATCCCGTAGTTAATTCGAGAGTAATATAAACTCTTCCCTTGCTCGTAAAAAAATAGTTCTATTTCTACCTTCCTGAGAAAGCAGCAAGCCCTCGGCCTCGGGTTGGATGGAGGCTTCCGGGTGCTGCTCAGCCCACCGCTGGCCCTGAGAACACTCGGTTCTTAGTTAGAGGAGGAGCTGGCTCCCCGCCCCCCCTCCCCGATGTGCTGGAGGGAAAGAGGGGTGTGCAGAGGCTTCCGACGTGGTAAGGATCCCCAGAAACGGAAGAGTTTATGTTCCTTACAATTCGATTTAAGATATTGTTTTAAAATTAAGGAACTGCAGGCCAGAGAAAAACGAGGCAAGGGGAAAATTCACGTTGCAACTTATCTCGGAATACTTCTCCCCAGCGTCCCTCATACCGTCCGTCTCCATGGTTACCTCCTCTCCATAATCTGCTCAGTGAGACAAGCCATGCTCTGGGGGCTGCAGCCACAGAAACAGGCCTTGTCCCCGCGGAGACCGCAGCCGCGTCCACGCAGAAGCAGGGGGGCAGAAGCGGGGGGGCAGGGCTGCGGCCCTGCACATGCCCCCCCGCTTTGCCTCTCACCTCCCCACGCCCCTACAAGGGCAACCCTCCACACTTGCCCCCCTGCCCTGCCCATAACCAGGGGCCACTTCTCGCCACCCCTACCAATCTCTCTAGTTAGCAGCTTGGTCAGAGCTCACCCCAGGAGGCGACCCCAGGCTCACCACATGCCCGGTGCTTTCACATGCGAGGGGGCACCAGGGACTGCATGGCAGTTGTTTTCGGAAACACGCCACCACGCCACGGCAGGGCCCCGTGCCGGGGAACCAGGCCGGGAGGGTGGCTTCTGTCCCCAGCATCTCTGTCCCCAGCCAGACTGCGCTGCGGGGAAGACACCACGGGCGGCGTCCAAGGCCACGAGACCAGGCCTTCCCACGCCCACGGCCCAAGAGCCCCTGTCGGGGTCTGCAAGCCAGGGTCCGCTGTGCGTCCAGTCCCGCTCTGGAGCGGTCGGCTCCGGGGGCAGCCGGAGGGCAGAGACGCGGTCCCCGGCAACCAGGTCCCTGCCGTGTTCCCCAGCGCCGCACAGTGAAGGTGAGGGCTGCTGACGAACTCGCTCTCGGGGATGTCCCCGCCGCCGCCGCTGCACCCAGGCCTCTCCTTTCTGCTTCTGGCTCCAGGGACTGTGGTGAACTTCTTCCCTCCCCATGTCCCCAAAGCCTGCCGCTGTCACCGCTGTGAGTCCCGACCGTTCCATCACCGTCTCCCCTGCTGCACCGCAGCCAGGCGGAGGGCAAGGGCAGGGCAGGCACACCCTCCCTGCGCGCTCCATGGTTCACCGCACACTGCGGACGCTCGGCAAAAGTGGTGGCTTTTGAAATAGAGGGACGTTCCAGAGAGGTCCCGGTGTTTCCCGCCTGCCAGTCCCTCCTCCACGGAGCTGACAGGTCCATTACCCTCAGGTCTGATTTATTCGCAGTTCCTCCAAGTCCAGCTCCTTGGCCTGAGTCCCAACATGCTCACAATAAACACGACCCCTTATACCACCAGACTCATCCAATTTGCCTGCTCAGCGGCATTTACTCTGTCTGGCATGGCTGTGCCTCAGTTTCTCTTTGGACATCGTGTGGCTCCAGTGAAGGTGACTCTCTGCCGGTGTCTTAGGGCCGGGCGGCTGGTGACCCAGGAGCAAACCCGGGCCCCCTTCGGGCCTCAGCACCCGGGAACCGCAGGGTGGGCCCCGGCCCCGGCCCCGGCCCCGGTAACAGCACATGCAGGGACTTTTGCCGAAACTTCCTGCTTACAATGGATCCCACTTTGGGGAGGACGGTTGGCCGAGGGCTCCTTCCCACATCCTGGTGCCGCCGGGAGGTGGAGTGCGGGGGTGTGAAGGAACAGGCTCCGACCGCCTGCCGAGTCTGCTGGCGGTCAGGACAGCCAGGCCCGACCTTGGGAGCCTTGGCTTTCCCGCAGCAACATCTTCTTCCCGGCTGAAGCCGCTTTGCTTCGGGTTTGCTGTCCTCGCCACCGAAACAGCCCTGGTGGACACTCCTGTGCTGGTCCTTCCGCCGCGCGCACCTGCTTGGCCCCAGGCCGGCTTCCTGCGCTCACGCCCTCTGCGGTCCCAGGCCCACCAGCCGCCGATGCCGCGGGGCCCCTTTGCTGTCCAAGCCCCTCCGGCAAGCGCCGTCTGGACCCAACTCTCCTCGCTTGTCACACAGCTTGTCCGACGGCCCTTTCCGGGCTTATTCCCCCCAAACCACCCCGGCCTCTCTGTGGTGGAATCCACGCGCCCCTGCATTCCCTGAATGCCAAGCTGGCTGCGGCACGCGCAGTAGGGACTTACTATGTATTTCTTAACTAATACGGAATTACGCTGTTTCAGATGATGAGGTTCTTCCTGAACAACAACAACAGAAAAGGTCCCAAAGCAACTCTGTCACACGAGAGCAAGAAGCTGAAAGTACCACGAGTCGATGTCTCGGGTACAATTCACACTCCATGTACGGCCCAACGCGTGCCTTAAATGAAGTCGACGTTCTCTCACACGTGTGTGTGTGTGTGGACGCACAACCACTCACGGCCGGTCGATGCCAGTCAGCGCTCCGGAGTACAACCCTTTCGGCTTTTAATGGAGGCTATAAAATTACGCTCGGTTTAAGTTTTACGGCTGAATTCTGCAGCCCACATGTGTCGGACAGATGAGTTCGGCAGGAAAGTAGAACAATGGGTTATCGCCTGATCTTTAAAAGGCATTTCTATTAAAAAAAATGTATGTATATTTCAACGGGTAATTTTCCCGCATCAAAGCACATGACGTGGACGTCTCTCTGTGAAGTGCTTCACCCCACACGCAAATTCTGAGCTCTTTCTAACGTTTCTGAAAGGCTGCTTTGCTCTCTGTCAGCCGCAAAAAAACTCCCAGATACCGAGCCCCCGGGGGCCTCTCCTCCCTAACACCCCACCTCGGGCAGGTAGGGTTGGCCTCAGGTATCAGCTTCATAGGCCCTTAAAACCTCAGACTCCCCAACGGGCGTCTTGTCTGGAGTTATGTCCCCCACCCTCCGCGGCTTCGCTGGAACCGGCAGGAGCGGACCCGGAGATTCCGGAGCTGGCGGGCAGTAACCGAAAATGACGTTCTAATCCAGTCGCTGAACATACGCACCCACCTACGACGGCTCTTCTGTGCCCTGGGCTTGGCTAAGGAAGAGTGGTCAGCCTGGGGGCCCTGGGACACAGATCGAACAGCTGACCAAGTCCAGCAAGGCAGATAAACCAGCACGAGCCTGCCCCACTCGGAGGGAACGCTCCGCGCCGCTACCCCAGGCTGAGAGAGCAGGTGTGAACCGAGGAACCGTAAACCCTGCCACAGCCTGGCACCGCGGGTTGGTGGCACACACTGTAGCTGGAGAACCTGCAGGAGCAGCTGCCTGCGTGCTCTGGGGGCACCTCCCCGAAGGCCAGGGAGGCGCACCCCCAAGACGGCGCTGGCCTCACACCCGGCAGGGCCCCTTACGCCACCAGCTGATCTGTGCGGGGGCCCAACCTTGCGGTGTCTCCGGGCCTCACTGGAAGGAGAAGAGCTGTCTTGGGCCACACATTAAATATATTGTCACGCGTAATCACAAAAGAAATCGCATTGTGTTTTAAGTGAATTTACGATTGTGTGCTCACAGCCATCCTGGGCGGGGGGCCGCCCGACGCAAGCCACGGGTTGGACAGCCCTGGGGCTGAACTCGGCCGGCGGCCTCTGCGGTCCGATGAAAGGGCGCAGCACGCTCCGCCAGGTGCTCAGGTATCGGGAGCCCTGGCGTCCGACGATCCCTTCGGAAGTGGGCGTAGGCGCACGGGCCAGGCCCGCTGGCGATCCAGGCAGCGCAGAGGGAGCACGGGGCCAGGCGGTGGACGATGGTCAGGCATGGACCGCGCCGTGAACTGGGGCCTTCGCTTTGCCCCTGGCTGCCTGCTTGGCCCCTGACTCTGTAACGCTCGTCGGGCCCCGTGGCCTTCTTGGAAACCCCTTCGGGGGCAGCAGTAGGGGCAAGACAGGAGCTTGAGCTTCGTGTCCCAGCCCCCAGGGAGGGCGGGCGTCGCTCTCCGGGGAAACGTGCACCCAGGAAACAGCGGGAGCATCCCCACGAGCCACCGTGATGGGTCCCGGTGGCCTTTTAGCAGACAAGCGGCCTCAAGCGCTGCGTCTCCGCACCACCGGATCCCCGAGCCTGGGCCGGGGCCGGAGACGCGCCTCGTTGCCGCAGCTCCATGATGAGCTCTGTCGGGGCGGCGATTACTGGGTCCATGTAACCGCCTTTTCAGAAGTGCGCGTAGACGGCCTTTCCTGATTTATTGCCAGCCATCCCAAATCGCCTGCATTTCCTTGATAAAAGAACGACTGTGTGCACGTCGCCTTCCAGCCCATGCGTTATTCATGCCCCCCGGGAGGCGGAAGCGGGGCTGCGGCACCTCGCCGCACCCGGGAACCCCCTTGTGGGCTCGCCCTCGCCTTGTGGGGACCGCTGGACTGGGGGCACGCTGGCCCCTTCAAAAAGGTTTGGCTTGCTAGTGAAATTTAACGGGGAAAGCAATTGAACTAGGCACCCTCCTCACTCGATTCGGCTTCCTGCCGTGGTTGTGACCACTGTTTTGTTTTGCTTTACTGTCCTTTTGGGGTCCTATCAGGAGGGGCAAGTATCTAGACATGGGGTGTGGGGTTCCCCTACAGTGAGGTGGCCATTTAAACGGCAAAAGGAGGACTCCCGGAACCAAGCCTGGTGGCTAGGCTGCTTTCTAGGGGCAACTGTCTTGGGTATGAACCCTCAGTCGAATCCCTGGGCAAAGCTGCCCCCCATGTCTCTCCCCTTCCTCTCTGTGGCTCCTGGGTCTTTCTAGAATCCCAGTCGGGCCAGCTCTGCATGCCCTGCCGCCTGATTTTCTCAGCGTCGAAGCTGAGCTGGGTGTCGCTTTTCCTCCATCGTCCCAGCAGCTAGAGAACCACCACAGGTGTGTGTTTAAGATAAACTAGGAGCATTCAGAGCGCACTGAGCTGGCCTGTGAGAAGGTCACTCCTTTCGTGACAGAAACAAGAATTTAGCTTGGCCGGAAGGCTTCCTGCTGGGTTGCTTACCCGTGCAAGGCTGGTCTTAAGCATCTCCTGGTATTCCACTCTCCAAACTTTAATTTACCTCAAACTCTCCAAAAACACATTTACCCTTTGTACTAACTGCCCCATTCCCTGGAAAGGCCGATCATTTATTAACAAATTAGTTAATAAAACAAACATTTGCGCAGGCTCGACCGTGTGCCAAGCTCTCTCCACCAGGTGGTGGAGAGCAGGTTTTTAACAAGCCCAGCAGGTGGTGCCTTTTAATTTGGAAATGTTTTCCCCCTAGAACAAGCGCTGGAGAACTTCTGGAAAGGCCAAATAATGAATATTTTAGGATTTGCAGGCCATATGGTCCATTGACACAGCGCCTCAACCCTGCTGCTTCAGGGCAGAAGCGGCCATGGGCGATTTATAAATGAACGGGCAGGGCTGAGTTCCAGTAAAACTCTGTTTACAGAAGTGGGCCGCAAGCTAATTGGGCCGATTGGCTTCGGTGTGCTGATCCCGGCCCGAGAGGATGACATTTTAAACCGAGACCTCATCAGGATTCGGGGCTGCAGCCTCCTCCGAGTAAACTGTAACGAGGCTGGTTCGTTCCTCACCACAGACCTCGGAAGGTCGACAACACCCTTCTCATCGCTGTGGTTGGGCACGCTGAAAATCAGGGAAGGACCGTGTACCTCGGCCAAGGTCGCCCTGCCAGCAAAGAGGACCTGACAGCAAAGCTGCGGAGTCTCCGAGCTCGGCGCTGCCGATCTCAAGTGCATCTCAATTTGTAGGCTTTTTGGTTTCTCTGACTGCCGTGTGTCTGGCGTCGAGTGGAGAATTGTCTGGCTTTTAGGTATTGACCTTTGCACTCGTTCTCGGCAGAACATGTGTGTCAATACTGCGGATTCAGGTCTTCACGATCAGTTCTTTCCTGCCCAGTCACACACCTCGTAAAATCTCTATTGTATTGGTCTGTGAACGTCGCCGGGGAACATTCGCAAAGCACGGCAGGAAAGAACACGTAGAAAAGAGTGTGGATTTTTTAAAAATCGAAGACAGGGACAGAGGTTCTGAAGCCAGGTCAAAATAAACGGCACCACAGAATATCTGATCTGCCGTAAAACATCAAGAATCCCAGGAAAACGTCTAGAATCTGACCTCAGCTTGCACCTCGTCAGTGAGTCCTGGAACGCCATGGCAACTTCTCACTTCTAATAATAATGACGTTAAATTTTAAAAAGACAAATATGCAGGATCGGGCAGAAGTAAGGCCACTGAGTGTGGCTGGTAGGGGACGTGAGTGTCTCACAGGAGATGGACAGCAATCTGAACATGCCACCTAAAATGTCAGACCGTGTGCTGGATGGAGTGTGATAGATACTGTTACGCTCAGAAGTATGTGCTTATGATTTTGTAATAAAATATTTTGCAATAAAAAGGGGCGTTACTTGTGCTGGACCCTGTATATTCCTGAGCTCCTCTCTTAAGGAACCTCAGAAAACAAAAACTCTCAAAGGGCATGCAACCACGTGACCTGGTGAAACAACGCAGGCGCCTCACCGTCCTGGTTTGTCCTTCCGCCACTGGGTCCACCTAACGCCCATCCTTTGACGCACCGCCCCCCCCACACCCCCTGCCGCATCACTCGCTTGCCGGCCTCCTAGCCACAAACCCCTCCGCGTTTCGCGACACCTGGCTCCACGACCCCGGTCTGGGTGGTTTGAGGCTTGAACCTGTGCCATTTCTCGGTGCTAAACTGTCCGTTCGCGGGGAGGGGCCGGGCGAGGGCGGAGGCCCCCACCCTCCGCCCCGCGGTGCTCTGACACCGGGGTCACAGCGGCACAGGGGTCCCCACAGGCAGAGCCACCTGCCGCACGCAGCAGCTCGCTGCGTGCAGTTGGCCGCCGGCTGCGGCTGCCACGGGGCCCTTCTCACACGGGGCTGGGGTTCCTCCCTGGCTTCACGGGAACCTTCTTTCAAACCTGTTCTGAGCAAGATGCATCGACCGGATCCTGTTCCTTTTAGCGACTGAGCAGGACAGCACGGCACAGCCTCGCCACGGCCGCCTGCGCTGCGCCCCGCGCTCTGCTTTGTCACTCAGCAGTGCAGGGCGGCGCGCACGGGAGCCCCCGCCGCCGGGATCTCCGCCGCCCTTTCGTCCTAGCTCCGTCCTCGGTGACCTTCTGCGGCGTCCTGAGCTTGCCTTGCTTTGGTGTTTGCTTCCTGTAACTGCCCCCCCCCCCCCGGCATGGAGGGATTCTGCTCCTCGTTCCGCTGGCCATCACTCCTGCTGCAGGACGGCCCCGCGTGAGAAAGGCAGCCACGCGTGTGACCTTACCCACGCGTGGGGTAAGGATGCGTTTTTTCAGGAGAGGGCATGGACCCAGGTAGGAATGTCTTCTGGTGGCTGGTAGCAGGGCCAAGGGGCAGCGGAATGGCCGGGCAGCTCTCTCCTGGCAGGGTGTCCCCCCAGGCTCCGGTGACAGGAGCAAGGTCTTCTGGAAAAACGAGCTCAGCAGGACGCCTCTCCCCCGGCTGCTGCTCTGAACAGGCAGGAGGGGGAAGGAGAGAGAGAGGGGAACACGCACCTCCCTCGTTAGTCTATCGTCACCAAAAAGCCTGTTAGGAGAGACAGAACCGCTCGGGGCTCCGGGAAGAGGGGCTTTCTCCAGCTCAGGCCCCGATGTGAGCAGTTTACGAAAAGCCAGCAGTGGGGGGGGGGGGGAGGGTTCTGCTCGGAGCCACGAAAACAGCTGAGGGCCCTCGGAAACAGGAGCAGGCGCGGTGAGGACGCCCCCCCCCCCGCGCCCCGTAATGATGGTTTATGTTGGAGAGGCGGCTGCCACCGCGGGCCGACAAATGCTCCCACTTCTGGGGAGATAAAAGGCAAGCATTTGCAATCAGGGAGCAGAACACGTACGTTCCGGGGCTCAATGGCGTTATAAAACTTCCTAATTAAGCATATATGCCAACGAGTTTTTAGCATCATTTCTCCAATTTAGCTTTACATACTGGGCGCGCGTCTCGTTCGGCATTAACTATACACATTGTTGTTACTGCCCCCAGCTGGAAAACAGAGCAGTTTATGGGAGGAAGAAGAAAGAGATTATCCCCCATCTGCTCCTGCCCATTATTCGGAGATGCGTCACTTTGTCTGCTGACGGGCCCATCCCCGGGACCACAGTCAAATGGCCTTTTTATACCCGGCTGTGTTTATTAATTATTGTGCTTACTTGGCATTTTGCTCCCACCTTTAATCCCACACATTTAGTGATACCATTTTTCTAGAGCTTTTTTTTTGAAAAAAAAAAATTCATACGTATAATTTTTGTCCCACACAGATGCACAACTGTAATTAGATCTATCCGATGCGTATTTTTAATTGTATCTCAACTTTCCTCATATGTGTTTGGTTACTATGCCTGAGGTTAGGAGACACACAATTAAAAAAGGATGGAGCATGGTGTGATTCAATTTATATAAAGGACAAAACCCAGGCAAAGCTAATTAACGCAGATAGAGTGCGGGTTGGTGTTTAGCCCTGGGGCTCTGTGACCCTCCTGTGGGCTGAGAGGGGGCGGGGCGTTAGGAACAGTCCCTGTCCGACCTGGGTGCTGCTTACACGCGTGTTCCGTTTGTGCACATTCGTGGAGCGGTCCGCTCACGGCATCTGCTCTCTTCTGAAGAGATATCATCTTCCAGATTAACATGAAAGGTGGACAGTCACCGTCACACACACAGTCAGAGAGAAGAGCCCCCACTGGGGCGCGTGGCGGCCGATTCCGCCCCGCCCCCGGCAAAGAAGGTTAAAAATCAAACAGAGTCCTTTCTACACCTGCGAGGCTGACCCGCTCAGGTGGACTGAAAAGGCGGGTGTGCAGTGCTCACGCAGCGCCCAGCCGTCTACGTGACTCGAATAACCTTTCTGTGTTAAAACAGACTTTAAAATATTTTGTCGAAGTGTGGGTATTTTCTTGCTTTAAAAAAGACTTAGAAACGGTCACGACCACAGCGTATTTGGAGAGTTTGTCAATGCGTCACCTTTTTCTGCTTCCCTTAATCCTTTGTTTTGAGGATCTAATTACGGGAACAATTAGGACCATTAATGGGCGGTTCTAATGATACGTACACAGGGTGAGGCGAGAGTAGATTTACGGTTGTGAGTGTGGGAAACAGTTTCTCCATGTGTTATCATCTATTAATTATTCTATTACTTTCCACATCAAGGACTGTAAGCCTAGTTTCGCCCCCCCTGTGTGTATATACGTATGTACATTATACGTACATACATACGTATATACGCACAGTTTTCTTTTTTACAATTTAGCAGTCTAACCCGTGATGTGACATCAGGAAGCCTCTGCATTACTGCGTCCAGGCTCCATCCTTTGAGAGAAACAAGTGCCAAAGCGAGTGGACTATTTCTCCGCAAATGCTAAGACACAGGCCTTTACCCGGAGGTCATTTCAGAGACGTTAGAAGGGAGAAAAGTTCCCTGGGGCGTCTCAGAGTTCGTTCTCACACCGTCAAAAACCATCTTGCCTGCGGGCCACTGAGGGAGGCACTGACAGGGCCCCTTAAAGGAAACGCCAGGGCAGGTGACTGGAATAGAGAAGCAATTGGACAGAATTCTTAACCCAGTTAAAAAAAAAAATCAATACCTCCCATAGTCCCTTTCGCTTGTGCAGATAAGCCGGCTAAGAAATCTGACAGTTACAGAATATTGGAAAATAAATTCATGCAGTAGCTAGTACATAGAGGGGTTACCAGGGGGCGAGGGGGGACAAGGAAATGGAAACCAAACCAAACCAAACCAAACCGAACAAAAAGGTGGAGTATTTGGAAACACAAGCTTATCGACACACACAATGCATTCTGTAGCTCACTGTTGCTGTGACGAGCTTCCACTGCTAACGTGTAAATGCATTGTTTCATTCCTCTGATAAGGTCAAGGTCGGGCTTGCTGACTTTAAAATGACAGTATATACTTCTATGGAACATACACTCCGGTACTGTTGTCGTTCCGTTTGTTAAGGGACAGGAGAGCACTGGAAATCGTTCTTTTAATTGGCCCCATCAGGAAAGTGCTTTGGCATCCACACTAAATATACTGTCCTTTTAAGGGGAACTTGGTACTGAGCATGTGCGATGGAAAGGAAGCTGGCAAATGTCAGTGTGAAGAATGGGTGAAAAAAAGGCATGAGGGGGCGGGGCATCTCAATCAAGATTAAAACGAAACCGATAAAGCAGCATATGGACTGGATAACAAATCAAAAGCATGTTTGTCCACCGAAGGAACTGGTTAATGGAGACTGCCAGCACGTTGCCATGGAAACACTGACTGTTGAGCCGCACCATCTCATACCTTATCCAATACATTCCTGGTTGTTGGTAGTAGTCCAAAGACCCTGATCTCTTGATGGTAAACCCGTGGTCCAGCTGAGCGGAGAGAAATGGGGGCGACTCAGTGGATCGACATTGTGCTAGAGAGTTAAGACTCCACACCACTCTGTTCTCCGTGGACTGTGCACGGATACGCAGTTACCACGCCTCTTCGGCGGGGCGACTAGCTACTAGGCTAAGTCTGCACGTTGAAAAGAAAAAGGCGAGAAAAGACACTAATCCCTTGTGAACACTCGGGGGCCATTTGTTGGGGAAAAAAATCTAATATGTCAAATAAGTGTTTGAGTGTGCATTTAACAATACCCTCTCAGTTTCAAAAGACATAAACACCTCTTCGTAGACTATAGAGTGGAAAATGCTTTACAATGAAATCAAGTCGGCTTGAGCCACCGAGGGGGGAAGCAGACAGGACTCCTGAAAATCTCACCCCATCGGGCGGGCTTCAGTTGGAGGGCTTCATAACCACGCAATAAAAGGTGAAAAGAATCAGGTTTGGTGCCCCCGTAACCACAGCTACTTGGTTTTCCTCTTTGAAGAGTTAATCTTTAGAAGCAGAGCTATGCTTTTTTTTAAAAAGAAAAAAATCCATTACATTTCTGCACTGAAAAGCTAGAATAGAAAACAGTAATTTTGTCTATGAAAATATAGAAAAGAATAGTTTCCGTTGCATATTAAAAATGCTTATTACAAGTAAGGGCTTGTGGTTCCCAAAAGGGCAGGCGCTAGCAGACAGGATCAGATCTCCAAGGGGCTCCTCCTGGGGTCGCATGCGAGCCTTGGAGGGAGAGGGGACCCGGCCCGCCCTATCTGAAAAGCAGTCATCACACTGCGTGGCCGGACCCCCAACGCTCCTTGGAGGGTTTGGTATTCCGATTACAAATCAGGCTCTTCCAGCGTTCACGAAACAGCAATGTGGGTTTTCTGCGTTGCTTAAAACGCACGTTTTATTTTACTGAGAAGAAAAAGGGAAGCACGCCTGGTGTTTGGGGAGGAGGAGGAGGCGGCACGTCTCCGCCCGCAAGGGCGGCCCCTGCGTACCTAGCTCTCTGCTGCCACCTACAGGCGGCGTGGCCCGCGGCGCCGCGCCCGGCGGCGCCCCGCGCCAAGGTCGCTCCGGACGGAGCTTCCCAGAACCGCAATTACTTGCGCCCTGATTAGTATGGATTTGTTCCATTAGACAGAAATGCTCTGTTTGCATGAGCAAAATGCAAAAGAAAGACTTTAAAGCATTTTGAAAGTTATTGGTTAAAATAATAAACAGCGTTAAATGAGGAACAATAAATTGGAACTGACATCTTAGTCATCGGTTCTTCATCAAGCTGGGCAAATCTAATAAAGCCTCCCGCCCCTCCCTTAGCTCTCAAGAAGTCCACCGTTAAAATGTCATCTCTAATTCCATTTTATGTCTATAAATTGCATTTTAATAACCTTTTGTTTCCCCTTCTCTGTTCTGGTTGTTTTTTTTTTTTTTTTAATCCCCCAACTACTGGCAAGGTAGCAGAGAGACAATGGACCCTTTCTGAGAAGCAGAGTGTTGCCCTTAGAAACAGCGATGCGCCTCCGCCCCCTCCCGTTGCCTGACCTGCGAGTCGGAACACCTTGTCTCCCCTGAGCCTCCAGCTGGTAATTACTCTCCCTGCCAACTCAAGGACCTCTTGCCACCGTAATATAAAGTTATCATCTGTCCTTGCTTTGGTCTTAATAATAGAGGGGGTGGGAGACAGAGGGGAAGAAATGTCAACAAAAGCACTCAGGTTCGGAACCAGGAGTGCATGTTCGAAGACACTGGTGCGATCGGTTACACCCGTGTCTCCAGGCTGTTTGCTGGGGCAGCTGGCCTTTTTTTTCCCCCTTTGTCACTGTAAGAAAGAGAAAGTGTCAGAAATTCCTTTCTAAGCATCATTAATCTCCAGCGGGTAGTTAGGTTTCTAACTAAAGAACGAGAAATCCCAGTTAAAGACTAACGGTTGAATAGTTGATTTCCTGACAAAACAAGTGGATAGAGACTACCTTCTAAAGAGTATTTTTTTTAAATGTTGAAGGGTGTGTATCATTTCCAAAACCTTCAGTCCTAGGACGGAGGCGGTTTAAAATAAAGTACAGTAGTTGGTTCAGCTTCTGGGAGGGCACACGTGGCTCTGAGGGGAAATTCTGTCTGCGAAAGGTTTGTGCTGACACCGGTTTTCTCCGTGTCTATCGAGCAGAAGCCATTCCAGTATTGCACTAATAACAGGAATTTCTGCCACGGGGGTGGATTAATAATCATACAGCACCGTGAAATTGCCAAATGGTCTTTATGGATGCGGCATTTATGATGCTTCTTTCTCCTACCCACCACTGAGACTCTGCCTCCCCGCCGAATAGCGTCCCTTTGCGTTTGCGCTTGAGTGGGACTTGAAATTGCGCTTAATTCCAAGGCTGCCTTTTCCTGTGGCAGCCCCCCGGGAACTTAGTTTTTGCACCCTAAGAATGGGAACATTGTCACAGAATACGAACTGACTTCACCGGGACTATTCCGAAAGTTAGTAGCAAAGGCAGCCAGGCGGGCCAGTTTCCGACCCCCGGCCCCGCCCTGGGGGCGAGGATCTCCTGGGGGGCGTGGACATCCAGGAGGGAAAAGCGTTCTGGAGAAGGTGCGTAGGTGCGAGTCTGACGGCATCGCAGCGTCTCCAGAAACGGCCCTGAGGTTTACGGAGACTCTCTCTCCCGTGCCTGAAGCATTAACGCTAACACGGGACATGAGGGTTGGGCTTCGGAGTCGGCAAGGTTCTTTCCCATGCTTCTGCACAAAGTTAACTATTCTGTGTCTCCGTTAAGTCGATCATTATTTAAAAAACAAATTTGTAATGGGGAAAGAAGATCAAGCAGGCAACGGATGCAGAACTCAGCATCACAAAGCCCATCTTACAATTTCTAAGTCTATTACCAGTTTGTGCAGTTTCCATGGAAACACGTGAGTGACGATCTCAGAAACTGCATTGAAAATGGCCCAATCATGCTGTTTAGGGAAAATAAAATCAGTGGACCTTTGATCTTCTGATACTAACTGGAGTCTTTGAAATCTGTGGAGATGAAGTTTTCATACGCTAGTAGGGGTTAGGTTTCGGAATTCTCCCAGGTGTGACTCGAGCCAGCTTCCCCCTCGCATCTCTGCTGTCCATCCCTTGGAAAACCTGCCTGATGTCCCTGCCCTGAGTCACCATGACACCCCCGGAACACCACGAACGAACCATCGCTGAGCAGCCGCGGCAAATTTAACCAAGGGCCAATTAAAATTTTTGTTAAAAAAAAAATGGAAGCCCAGTGCCAAAGGCAGGGAAAAGCAGCCCCGCTGGCGCTGGGAGCCCTGAGCGGGGCAGAGAAACAGCCCTTTTCATGGACAAGCGTGCTGGCAGCCTGTTCCAAGGGAAACCGTGGCGTCCGAAGTTTTGGAACAGACGTGTCTCTTGGATGAAAGATGAGAACAGAGTGTCTGGTTGGGTTGTGAATCACCACGAAATAGGGACTTTCAAAAATTACTGATTGAGTATGAGCTGGTAACAAAGGACGCTGACAACCTAGGAAGACAGGAAGGACAATGGACTTCTACACTGACTTTCCTGAGGAAGGGTTGGAGACAGGGGGCAGGGAGGGCGGCTGGCCGCGTGAGATCCTCCGCAGCCCTGAAACTCGGGAACGCGTCCTGTTTAGCACGGTCAGGCGTACGCAGGAGCTGGCTGTTGCCTTCTTGTGACTCACTGTTGAAAGGGTTCACTCAAAAAAACACGAAATGCAAACCGTACAAGGAAGTGCATGCATGCACGCCGCCTGCAACATCCGGAAGCCCCTGCCAAATGTTTGCACCCCAGACCTGGGCGTGGTTGTCTCGAATCTGTCACTTATATATGTTTAGCTCTATCGACAGCTGCAGGACAACCAAAAAGAAAGTGGAAAAATAAAAACACCGTAAACGTAGCTCAATTATTTAGTATCGCTGGTGAGCATGAAGTACTCTTTAGCGGCACAAAGACTTTTCAACATTTGACAACATAGTGTCTAATTTCTTTGTTTAGAAAAAAAAACCAGCTTGAGTGATTTCACCTTGACTATGCAGTTAAAAAACAGGACGTGATTAAAGACAAGTCATCTGGGACCTGAATATATTTACTCTAGAATATGACACCAGGAAGTATGAGGTTTCATTATTTCTCTACCCAATTTAATCTTCGCCTAGAGCTGCTCTCGGATTGCAGGTACTGCGTGTCTGCATGTAGAGAGCAGGGAAAAAAACCAAAACCTCGCGCAGCCGCCTCCATAAAACAGTAAATGTTAAAAGACTTTCAATTTTAAAAAAAGGAACTTCCTAAGGAGCCAGACATCGTGAGTTCTGTGGGTGCTCACAGCAACCCGACTTCCCTGAAAATCTCACTGCGTGAGCCTTCTGCTCTGGGTTGGCTTTCCCCAGGCCTTGCGTCCCACCCCGCAGGGTCCCCCCGATTCTCTCTGCAGTGTCCTCTGCCTCAGCATCCCCTCCCTCCCACATCTTGGCAAGCAGACACTTGGAACTCCCCTCCGCAGGGCCCAGAACTTGGCACTGGCACACAGTCCAGGGTTGGGGAGGGTTTTTTGCTTTAAAAAAAAAAAAATACATCGTGGAATTAATAGAAACGGCAAGACACCCTGGAGGTGTTGCCTAATGATGTGCCCCTGCAGGAACTCATCAGCAAAAACCACGGGACCTGTCTCAGCCCTGAGCTGCCTGGGTGCTGTCTCAAGAAACGACCCATCCCGCCGTGCCTAGGGGCCGCCTCCCGAGGGAGGCCGTGCGCGCTCACGGAGCTCGGGGTGGGCAATTCAGATGCTTACTGCTAGGACGGAAACACCCGCGGCCGTGCTGTTCGGTTTGGGGCCGGTGTTGAAATGCTTCTTTATCTTCCCAGCTACTGACAGCTGATGTTCACTTTCCGGGAGGCCGTCATCCTGGGGGCGAGGGCATGGGGAGGAAGGCGTGAAAGAAGGAGACAAAGAAAAAAAAGTGAGGTGCATGGAAAAGGAGGCCAAGATCTTCCCGTAACAAATAGGCAGGGATCTTACAATTCATAAGATTTCATCGTGTCTTCCCCTCAGATACGGATGCTGGGCGCGCCGCTCCATGCCTGCCCTAAAATTAGTTTGTCGTGCCAGCTGACCCTCAGAGTTTTGTGCCTCAATAAAAATTTTTACCTCTTTTCTGTTTCTAATAAAATCATTTTCAGCCGTGGTTCTAGGGATATATGTCAAAGAGCAAGTTAGTCTAGACAACAATAACAAAAAAAATCAATGTAAACACCATTTTTTGTCCTGACCCAAGCGTTTTATCCTCTCAGCCCATCACTCGGACCTGCGGTCCAGGGACTGACAGGCACAGGCTCCCGCCGGGGCTGGCCGCTGAGCTCAGCCTGGCTCCTGAGCTGCTTGGTCAGCCACGCGATCGCCCCGGACAGCCCTCCAAACAGAAAGTCCCTCCTCAAGTTTTGAGCCCTCCCCGCGGCCTTCCTGTCCCCTGCAACTCTGACACAGTCCCCACTGCAGCCAGCTTGCAGGCAGGCCTCGGCTCTGGGGCACAGCCGTCAGCGGCGCAGGCCGGACAGATGGCTCTCCTTGCTACGTGCGGCTGGAAGGACCGTAACCGGAGTCCTAAGCACCTGCCATCACTCCATCACTTACTGGACCTCGGCGAAACCTCTGCTCGGCCTTCGGAGACCAGAGACTGCGTCTCAGCGGTGTGCTTCGGCACCCAGCAGAGTCTCAGCAAGTATTTGTGAAAGGAAGGAACGGATGGAGGGTACGGGGTTTGCCACTCTCTCTTCAAACCCAAGTTCCGAGCAGGACTTCGCTGCTATTCCTCATTCTCCTTCTCCTCTTCCTCGCCACCACTCGGCCTGTGAGGGCTCGGCTCCGCCCAGGAAGGTGAATCCGCCGCTTCTCACTCACGCAGCCCACCTGCTCTCCAGCACACCCTGGACCCCCCGCCTGGGGCCCACTCCTTCTTTCAACATCTGGCTATTGGCTTATTCAGCCGATGGCAGGGGCACATCTACAGTGGGCCGGGCCCTACGGGACGCAGCGGGGAGGTGGGGGTGAGCCAAGAGCGTGGAGAGGGGGGCGCTGCTCCCAGGCACTGGGCCTGCGCTCTTTCTTCAAAAACGAGAGTGCAAGTCACCTGCTGCAAAGCTCTCCCCCAGGGTGCACGGTCCAGGCTAACGGTTCTTCTGGACACTCCTGACGCGCTGTCACCGGGGGTAGTTGCCCTGCTGATACCGCCGGGTGCCAGGTGATTCTGCGTGTGTGACACACGTACACAGAACTAGACACGTAAACTCCGACCTCTCCCTCTTTGGGGCGCGGTCTTCCCCGTTGGCTGCCGTCTTTGACAGACGCGCTTGGCCCCCTGCTCCGCGCACCGGGGCTCTTCATTCAAGGTGTTCCGGTGCGGATTTGTCAGTGGCTAGAGCAAGGACCAGGTGTCATGCTCACCGAGTCCCGTCCGGAACCAAACCCAGAGGAGGGAGCTCTCCAACGATGCACAGAGTGAATTCAAAACTTTAAAAAATCCCGTGTCACGGAAAGAGGCAGAAACAGGGTGAAGCCGGGCAGGGTGCCATGGGGTGATGTTGGGGAGGGGACAGAACGGGCCGGGGAAGTAGCTGCCGGGTCAGGGATGGCAGGGTGGGTGAAGGGGCGGTCTTGGGCCACCAGAGACCCTCGCGAGCTAAGTGGGAGACACAGCGTGGGCCGCCTGGCCAAGCCGCAAAGCGGGCCAACAGGACGAGACAGGGCTGCCCCGGACAGGGTGGCCTCATGGTCGGCCAGAGGCTCGGAAGGAGCTCGGAGGTCAAGGGGCCAACCGACTCTCGGTGGTGGGCAGCCAGCGCCGGCTCCAGGCCGAATAGGGGCCTGGGCCTTCATGATGGGGGCACAGCGACAGGTAGAGAGGAGGGAAAGGGAGGCTCGGCGCACAGGTCCGTGAGTGGGAAGCCAGAGGTGTGCGGGCCAGGCGGTGGGTCCGCCGTTTACCTCCGCCTCAGAGTTTCTGGGGGAACAGCAGAGGAAGCGGAAAGGCCAGGAGAAGACTGGCCTCGGGGGGCCCCCCAGAGACCCAAAGACTGAAGCCTCTGCCTCCGTCAGGACCACGGAGGTGCTCCCCGGTGGGAGGGTCCACAGAGGCGAGTGTGGGGACCCCCGCCCTCTCCCCAGATGTTGCCTGGGAAGCTTCCCCGTTCCTGGCTCTGCTGGTGGAAGGGAGGTCCCCGGGCCGTCACGAAGGGTGAGGACTGTGCTGTCCAGACGTGAGGCTCAAGGGCGAATTCAGTGCTGCACGCGACACATTTCTGTTTTTCAACAGTGGCGTCTCGGGCCCTGGGAGTCTCCCCAGGGAGAATTTGGGGAGTATTTAAACATTTGACAAGGGGCGAATTGATGTGCCTTTACCGAAAGCCCTACAAATATCGGCCTCACATACCTGGCGTGGTTTGGGGTTCTGCCTGAATGAAGGGGGGCCCTAGGGAGCCCCACCCCCACAGCCGCAGGGGTGCTTCTGGCCACCTCTCAGGGGAGTTCTAGGCCACCTCCCTCGGGCAGAGTGACTTGTGCACCCTTTAGGTGACAAAGAAGCAGGCAGAAGGAAGGGTTTGCTCATTCAGACCAAACCACCCAACAGCAAAAGGCCTGGAGCCTGTGAGGGGTCTCGGGATGGGAGACAGGATCAAGGGGCGGGTGGAGGGGGGACGGAGCAGTTTGCCTCGGGCGGTGGGGCGTCCCTCCTCTCTGAGGGAAGAAGAGGTAAGAAGAGAAAGGGGGAGGACTGATTTGAGGGGCCGGGGAGCAGAGTTAAAGAGAACGGCAGGGAGAGGCAGGCCACGCGAGAGCCGGCTGTTACGTGGCCGTGGCCCTGGGCTAACAACGCGCGCACACGGTCTCCCCGGTGCTCAGGTTAGCCTCTACCTGCGCTGCAGCCGTCCCACTTCGCAGATGCGCAGACTGAGGCCCGGCGAGGATAAACACTTCGCTCGGTGCCACACCGCTGGAGTGCGGCTTCGTCAGGATGGACCCAGGTGTGGACTTCTATGCGACCGTCACCCGGGCACCTGCCACCCAAGGGCCCCCTTGGTGTTAAATGCAGGGACGCGCCGCCGCCACGGGTCCCTGATGAAAGCGGCACGAGGGTGAAGGGGAGGGAGGCTGGATGAGGAGCGGAAACAGAGTATTTGCAGAGGCCTGAATGGAGGCCGGGGAACGTTTGAATGGCTGTCAGGAGAAGGCAGTTAGAAGCTTCCGTGCCAAGGAGAGACCCGGTGCGGCTCGTCAGAGATGAGGCAACCTGACCAGATCGGGGTGGGAGCTGGTGAATCCACACCGGGCCCCCGGCTGACACTGGCAGGTGGGCGGAGGCCCTGGGCCGGGGCAGGCCTGTCATCGCACAGGCCGAGCTGAATAGCCTGGGCACGAACAGGGAGATAGCACGGAGGTGGGATTCCCCGGATGGAGCACCCGGCCTCAGCGATGGAGGGAGCTGGACCTCGGCGGCAGCTCAGCTCTGCCTCCTCCTCACGCCCCACCGTCACCCACCACCGCCACCAGAAGCCTCCTGTCCCCGAGATGTCCCCACCCAGCTCTTGAGCCAAGAGCTGATTTTCTGCCCGCTCTCACAGTGGACTTCGTTATCCCTTCCCCGCCCTGGCCGGTCTGGGTCTTCGGCCAAGGCCCCTAACAACGCCCTTAGCCGTCGGGGCCCCGGCAGTTGGGCCACCAACTTTAAATTCAGGGAAGGGTTCCGCTTCCCTGGGTTACGAGTCCCGGTGAAGCAAGGACAGGAGTGAGGCAGCCCTCCTGAGTCGTCAGAGCTGGTTTGGAACTCAGAAATCCGAAGAACTTTCAGGGTTGGTTCCCAACGAAATAAGGGGTCTCAGCTAGAGCAGGGGACGCATGCGCACACTCGCACACACTCACACACTCACACTCACCGCAGCAACTGCAACCTCTGCGGAGTGTGTGTATCAATTCTGAAGGCTGCGAGCATAATTGGATTAAAAGACATCAACAGCTGGCTTTGCCGGGACCTAATCTGTACCTGAGGCATATGGATTGATGACGGAGATTTAGCTAATTTACCGTCTTGCATCAATAAAATAAATAGGGCCATTAAGAACATGCATTTTATATGTACATCTTTATCGCCATTATTCCGAATAGATTATGTGCCAAAAATGTGCTATGAATTTTCTAAACGTGACGAACCTGGAAGCATGTTACAAATAGCCCTCGTATTATTACCATACGTGCTGGTGTGTAGTTTCTGGGAGTGGTTTCTTGTTTGACACGGGCTGGTTTTGGTTTGAGGTTAGCGGTTTTTGATTTAGAAATTCCCATCCAGCACTTGACAGAGCATTGCAACTGACAAGAACAAAATGAGTTTGCAAAATGGAAAATGAACTCTCCCAGCTGTCTGCAGGAGACCTGAGCTCCTGGTCGCCACTGCTCGGGTGGATGTGGGAGAGGCGGCCTGGGGAGCGGGGCGGGGGCTCAAACTCAGGGGCATGAGTTTCCCCCCTTTCCTTAGTGAGAACGTGCTGGGGGTCATGCTTCAGAAAATCCTGCCCGCCCACCCCCCAGGGAGTTTTGTTTTTGGATCATGCACCTGGTTTTCCATCTATTCGTTGCAGACGCCATTGTTAACATCTGTAAATATATGGGAACAATGGCAGCCGCAAGTATTTTACCACCAGGATATTCTGGGTTAGTCTGAAACAACCCCCAGGGCCGCGGAGCAGCGGTCCCCAACAGCCGCTCCAGCTCGCCTCCCCTCGACGTGTGCTCACCGTCGGTCGCCAGCTGCACGGCACCCCGGGACCTGCGACGCCCCTCGGCGGGGCCCCACACACCCCCTGTGCCTACAGTTCACACGGCCCACGGGGAGAGCACGTGAAGTCGGTGAGGGTCTTCCTCGGAGGAAGGAGAGGGTGCGGTGCCCAAGCAGAAAGTGGGCCTGCGGGTCCTCACTCCCAGTTTATGCAGCTAGACCAGCGGTTTGCTTCATCGTGACAGCACCTTCGGGTTCTCTTACTTCCCCACAAACCCTGCCGACACCAGAAGATGAGCGTTGACATAGTTGGGGGTAGGGCTGGTTTTTATTAGCCTGGAATATCCTGGTAGATTCTGCAGGCTCTTGTTTTTTCTTTTTCCTCAGCATCTTCATTTTTTTTTTTTTTTGGAATATTTTAGCTTGGTAGTAATTTTTTTGTTGTTGTTGTTTGTTTGTTTGTTTGTTTTTTCAAAAGAGGAGGCACGTGAGATAAAGGAGGTAAATTGATAGGGAAAGGCCAGGAAGCTGAGTGGAGTCTCGAACCGGCTGAGTGACTGCACCTGACTTACTGGACCCCTCCCTTTCCACCAGGACAGGGGGCTGCCAGTCTTTCTCTCACGTTATAGTCACCTGGGAACTTTTAAAGTTCTCAGTGCCCAGATGCGGGTGCAGACCAGTTAACCCAGAACCTCCAGGGGCAGAGCCCAGGCATCGGCCCTGAGCTAGAGACTCCCCTGAGCGCCATGCTAGAGTCCCCCGTTAGTAAAACTGGGGAACGGACTGGGGGTCCACCGCAGACACCTATGGCGTTCACGCACATCTCAGCGGCCCTGACCCTCGAGTGCCAGAAAATAGCATGGCGAAGGCAGGCCCACACCTTGAAAATAAAACGGCAAAAACGGGAATGGCTCTGAAACGGTAACGGGGATGCTTTAACCCTGACCGTGAACACGAAGTTAAGGGACTCCACGTTCTCCCCCGTCACCAGAGTGTTCTAGACACAGCAGTGCCAGTTCCCTTCTCCCACCAGATGCGCCTGACTCACTGTGGTTCTCCGCCCGATGAGTCGTAAGGCACGTGAACTGGGCCGGGACAACTCCTGTTGGTGTTTCACAGCTGCGTCCAGAGGAGCTGGCTGGGATGCTGGAGAGCGGGCAGAGCTGATCATGTGCGTTACGGACGTGGAACTGAAGCCCACACGCACAGGAGCATTTTTTTGGGGGGGAGGGGGTGAGGGGTTCTCCTCTCCTCCCTCCTACGCCAGCTGCGATTCCAGTTTGCATTTCACCCACAGGTGGCAGTGGAGGACGGAGGTGGTGCCTTGCTCAGACGCGCAAATCTGACAAAGATAACAGTAAGATTGTCTCCTCCCGTCTTTCAGCAGGGGGATGCGTGACGGGTGCGTAAGGGTGCTTCTCTTATCTCCATTTCACAGTCGGAAAAACAGGCTAACAAAGTGCTGGTGCTGAGTAGACACAGGCGGGCGAGGGCGGCTCCTTCCGGAACCTACATTCTTCCCCTAGACCCCCTGGCTGGCTGGGACCACGCCAGGACCTGCTTCCATCACGAGGCATCCCATCAGGGAGCTGGGGCTCGGACCCCCGGGGGCCACAGTGGGATTCTCACCCAGAGCGTGTGAAAAATCAACGGGAGCCTCGAGGAAGCCCCTGAGTCAGGTTAAAGCAGGTGACTTCTGCTGACCGGGTTTTCCGACGCTCCTGCCCTGCACGCGGTTTCACGAGAGACTGCCTCTTCAACTCCGGGAGCCCCGGGTGAAAAGGTCGTGCTGTGAGCACCCGGGAAAATGAGGGTGGCTGGGAGCCCGGGAAGGGCTTTCTGACGACCTCCTGAGGGCTCCTGTATTATTGTCTTCTTTATTTTTCAATCGCAGGTGACATTCAATATTATTTCAACTAACTGGGCTTACTTCCAGCCTTAGGTAGCGTCCTCCGAGCTCATCAGAGATAATTCGATCTCCAAATGTGAAATGTTTTGTTAAATGGGCTTGCTTTTGAATTCCCAATTTATTCATTTCCATTGCTCGGTTGTTCGCATGTTGCCCTAGGAGACCTCCCCAAATGCTTAGTGCTGGCCATGAAAGCCCGTGTATATATGCTATATATTTGCGATTTGGGGACAAAATACTTTTCTGATTTAGTTACTACATAAGAACACCATATAACTTCAAAAATTAAGCAATCACTTTATACATTAAGTATTTAAAAGGTTGTGTTTTTTGTGGCCAAAATCATGTTTTTTCCCTCCGAATTAAAAAGAAAGGGTAGTCTTTGGTTGGAAGTCTCGTGGATGGCTCCCTAAATGTCACCCTTGCCTTTGGCAAATGTTTTTAGGGGATCGGAACGGGAAACTGAAAGGACACCGGAAATCCGGGCCGCCGAGGGGGCTGTGTGTGGACTCAGCGCAGGGGGACCGCGCGTGCGGGGTGTGCGCACTGCGGCAGAGAACCCGGGCGTTCCCATGGAGACGCGCAGGCGCCGCCCCAGGAATACGAGCACCTTAGTCTGGGGAAGATAACAGCCAGAACCCGCTGAGCTGGGATATACTGATGCGTGGTCCCGGGGCTGGGAATCCGGTCAGAGAATGGCCTGTTTTCAGTGGCGTTCCAGCCCCTCACCCATGTGGGCCAAGCTGCTCACGGTCCCGAAGTTATCTGACAGCGCGCGCTCCGTCCTGCTGGAGCCGCCCCTGGACCCCGCGTCGCCAGCCCCGCCCCCAGGGTGGAGCCCTGGCTGCTTCTGCACGACACCCTCCCACCAAGGCCGAGGGGACAGCCCTTCCTCGCTGTGTGCCACCATCTGGTCGCCTCAGACAGAGCTCCTGGAGGGCGTGCCCGGTCAGCAGTGGCCCCGTGATGAGAAAGCACTGAAAATATCTAAGACACGTCTATGAATCCCTTTCCTCTCTCCAGCTCTTTATGAGCCTGCAAATGCCACATGTTAAACTCAGGTTTCTGGTTTATTCTCTGTGGTCACACGCTCGGTCTTTCTAGGGTGACAGGGCAATTTGTGGACCGCAGGCTTTCCGAGGGCGTGCCTGTCAATCCCCACCAACTGCTCCCACCGAGGGAAATCGTGTGCGTCCCCTGCCTGTGCAGCCAGGGCAAAGGTGCCGTGCACGACCCAGGTAAGTACTCTGGGAAGGTTGCTCACCTGCATGAACCGTCATCATATCAATGATGGCAGACAGAGCAACGCTTAGGGAGAGGGACAGGTCGTGGGCGGAGCACTTGGACGCAAATGGGCTTGGAGGTGGGTGCCTCACTGAGAACTGTGGTCAGTTACAGACTCAAGCCACTTCAGACAAGTCACCCAGCATAACCTCCGTCTCCTCATCTGTAAAGTGGGTCCAGCAATACCCACCCTGGCCATCTTGGAGGCTATTCCTGTCCTACATGAGATGCTTCCCGACCTTTCCCACGTCATCAAAAAGGACAGCTTCTGACGAGCACCCTGGGGTGAAGGCAAAGGTTGTGACCGCTCGGGACCCCGGCTGCCCTGCCCGAGTCTCCCACAGGCTGAGAGGGTTCATATCTTTGCACACTTGTACACAACAGGGAAGCTCAGCGGCGGAAACATCCCTAAAACAAACCTTTGCTGTACATCTAGACAAGGTCACACTCACACGCATCCTCGTGTCCCCTGCGTCCCCCTCCCTGTGGGGTGAAGGGCTGGAGCCCAGCCCCGTGGCTGGGGAGGGGCAGACCAGGCACGAGACCCCACGGTCACGGTTGTGCCACACCCACGCAGGGGTGTGCTCCGTCTTCAGTCCTGCCTGACCCTCAGAAGTGAGTTATGCGGGAACACACCACCTGACTAATGGCCAAGGTGATAATTCAGAGCCGTGGACCATTTCGTTGCCTTGGATGGACCCTGGGCTGAACCATTCAAAGCCGCAGGGAAGCTGGCAGAATTGGTGTCCGCCAGCCGGCGGTTTCGGGCCTGTCTCTGACTGGGTCCCTGACCACATCCAGCCCCGAGCCTCTGTGTCTCCCCGTCCGGCAGGCAGGACCACGAGCCTGGGCACAGACCCCCACCCGTGCCGGTGAGGGCTTACGGCGAGGTTACGCAGCTGTCGGGAAGAACACGACCGCTTCACGTACGTGAGGCTCTTCAAACAGGCACACGGTGAGCATTAATTACTGTGACTGTTACTTGTCAAAACAAGCCCTACTACCCCTCGCTCGCAGGGCCAAAACCAGGGACTCTGCTCCGAAGAACTCCTTCCCAGCTAAAGAGGCACCATCAGACCCTGGTACGCCTATCACGGGGCGGCGGCATCTGGGAGCTTCTAGAGACTCAGCTCTTCACATCTACGACAGTGAATCTGCATTTTAAGGAGAGCCCAGGCGGCCGGTGTGAGGAGAGCCGCCTCGAAGCGCCCCAGGGCTTGGGCAGGAACCCCTGGGTCCCTGGTATTTGGGGCAGAAACCCTGCAAACGCAGGCCCAGCTCAGGGAATCTGCTCCACCTGATTGACGTACGCAGCCCTAATCGGGCCCCAGAATGAGAGTTCTGGGGTGAGGGGGGAGCGATCGCGTGCCCCTCCCCACAGGAGCCAGTGTCCTCTGAATCAGATGAGGCGCTTTGTGCAGGGCGCCGCACACGGGCAAGCCCATGGGTCCCCACTCCCAGGGAACCAGTACCGGTTCCGGCGTGTTTATGGGGGCGGGGGGAACAAGCACCGAGACGAGGTTCTCACAAGGAGGTGACATCATGAAGAGACCTGCAGTCTGACGAAGGCGCACGGGGGGGGTAAACACAGGGAAAGGAGGAAGCCACTCACGTTTACCCAGGGGTGTTCCAGGACCTGCACCGCCGAGAACCGCGGCTCCACCTCCACCAGCAGCATCCTGGTGATGAGCTCCTGCAAGAGGGGGCGGCGGTTGGGCTCGCTTTTCAGGCCAAAGTCTGGGCGTTTTCGAGTGCAGATGTTCCGTTCTATTTGGAAAAGCTCTGAATCTTGAATATATCACCTCAGCTTACCCTGCACTACCTAACACCTTTGACAGTTAGAGGAAAGGTAAACATTTGGAATTATAAATACATAGCTTGTAGTTGGTGGGAAGAAACAAGGTGAAATTAATATTAAAACCAATTTAATAAAAATGGTTTCAGAAGAAAAGAAATAAATACACAAATTACAGGATTAAAATTCCCATCTTTGTCTAGGATTTTGCACTTTAACAAATAGATTTCTAAATGAATTTAATATAACAGTTACATTTTAAAGACACTTTAAATTTTCATTTTGGAAGCTGAAAGTAAAAATGTGTTTTTTTCCCCTCTTACCTGCAAGATGGCCTATTTAAGTTGGGAAGAAAGTTAGAAGAATAGACCCAGAACTGCCAACAGCTAGTTAGCAAAACAGAAACTATTTTTAGTAGCCAAGGGATTCTAAAGAAACCTGTTAAAATCACGTCAGAAGTTTCCAGATCGATCAACACACATAACATAGAACTATGAAGACGTAAACGACCAAGTGGTTCTGGAATGAATGCAACGTTCCCTTAAGCTCGAATCGATGCGGACCAGGGAAGCCCAGCTTGGGTTTGAAAGCTGAGCCTGTCACCCGTCTGTCCACTTTGTCCCAACCTGGTCGGACAGGGGTGTTCTCGTCTCTCGCATTCCCAGGCCCTGAGTGCCTGCCATTCCTTGATGGGGACAATTGATTCCACTGAAGTAAATAGCTACCTTCCCTTTCTCACGGGGCCAGGACTTATTAAAGTAACTACTGTGTGTGATGCTCTTCACCAGGTGCCGTGGGGACAGTCCCGCCTGTCGGCAACTTCCAGACCTTGTGCTTGTGGGTGATGGCACGTTACGGAGAGACCTGGACAGGCTCCCAAAGAGCCGCTCACGGGTGAAGTCACCCCCACCCCCACCTCTGCAGCTGTGTCCCGGCTCCCTCCACCTGTGCGCCTTCCCCCCCACCTCTCTCAACTCCCCGCGTATTCCTCCGTCCAGAGGTGGGCTCTCGCGCAGGTGAAGACTGACTGTGAGAGACTTGGGCCCAAAATAAGCATCATTTTCTAATGGAAAGTGGCCAGGCCTGAGAGCCCGATGTTAAACTGAACTCATACTCCGGACACAGCGAAAGAAAAGTTCTACACACTGAATAGTCAAATGATAATTACTTTTCCACTTCAGTGTTTCTAATCAAGTCAATGCTTGGAGACCTAAGTTTAAGGCATCAACCAAAATATTTTCTCTGTTTTTTTTTTTTTAATCTCAGGGTTTACTAATATCTCAGAGTAAGATTTTAGGGTTTTTTGAGGCTGCTCTTTTAGTGTTTAGTGGAGCAAAATCATATGCCTTGTCACCCCTTCTTCCTCTACATCCTGGCTGTCTTTGGAAGTCCAAGTTAAATGAGAGCTTTCCCATGATGTCTTGCTGAATAGTTTCAACCCATGTTCAGCTTTCTCCACTTTGCTTAATTAACTGCTTAATTTGTTCATTCACTCATTCATTTATTTATGTATTCACTCAGCAGGCCCTGGGTTCCAGTTGCGTACCGGTCACTACATAGGCAATAGTGGTACAGTAATGAACAAAATAAACAGAAATCTCTGTCTGGACAGAATTTGCATTCTAGTGGGAAGGGTGAGAAAATAAATTATATGAATAAAACCTATCCACCTATCAGCATCTGTCTAAAAGAGCAGACAGACATGGAAAGGTAGTTAGCTGGTATACCAGATGGACGTAAGGGTGTAAGAGCTATGGAGGAACATAAAGTGGACAAGGAAAATAAAATGAGCCAGTAGGGTTTTAGAGCTGTGATTGGGAACAGGGTGGCCTGAGAAAATCCACTGGGAAGATGAAATTAGGTCAAGACCTGGAAGAGCAGAGACAATAAGCTAAGCAGATATCCAGGGTACGCTGAAGCCCAGTATGGGCGGGGCTGGAGGCTGTCTCCACGCCAAGGGCACGAGAACCAGGAGACAAAGCCAGGGAGGCGGGGCACCCTGGGAAGGGGGAGGGTTGTGAACAGAGGACTTGATGACCATGAATCTGAGAAAAAACCAGCAATCACAGCTACAAGGTGCGCAGCAATCATATTTACTGTCTCGTTTAGTCTGTGCGCACAGTACGTCCCAATAATAATTCCATTAAGACGCACAGGCCCTGAGGAAGAGGGAGGGGCTGGAGACCTACCTTCGCAGAGTCGGACACATTATCCCAGTAGGGAGAAGGGAAGTCCACGCGCCCCATCAAAATCTGGTCGAAAAGCACCTCCTGGTCATCGCCACTTCTGTGGGGACGAAGGACAACGGTCAGGGAAACACAGGACCACAATGCCCCCTCGGGGAACGTCCCACCATTCTTGGGTGTTGGAGACCTTCTCTTCCCCATCAACCGGTCGGATGATTTTTAAGCCATTCAAATGCCCACAGGGAACAGGGTTGGTGAATTCAGACAGCATGAGTTTTTAGGTTACAGGAAGAAGATACGTGGACGGCGTGGAAATCAGCAGGCGCAGCATGGAAAACGTAGCAGGAGGGGTAAGTAACGTTCTCATGACTGTTTTTTTTCCTGCTGCGGGTGCCTTAGTGAGAAAGGCTGTGTGGACCATCCGGAGGCTGGAGGGGGCTTTGCCGAGCTCACGGACGGGGGAAGCCACGTACCCGCGGAACGGAGGGAAGCCGCACAGCAGGATGTAGGTGATCACGCCGGCCGCCCAGATGTCCACCTTGAGGCCGTACCTGGAAAAGCCGAGGATGTCCGAGTTGGCCAAGTCGAGCTGGGGCAAGCTGCGGGGCGCGGCGGAGCAGCTGCTTCCGCTGCTCTAACCAGACGCGACGGAGCGCCCAGAGACAAACCCTGAACCGAAACCCGCCGGCCGGAGACAATGCGAGGGGAGAGTGAGGGAACAAGAGACTCCCGAAGGCACAGGAACAGAGGTCACAGCAAGACGTGGCTGGACCTGTGGGCAGGTACCAGGAGGCGAAGGGCTTCTGCCAAAAGGTTCATCATGCTCACGTCAATTTTAAGATAGGGATGGACCCTTGAGACTATCTTACTGCCTAATTTTAGAAATAATAATCACATGTAGGACATTTTCCCATTTACAGAGCACGGACCTATATTATCCTATTTCGTCTTCCCAAGTACGTATTGCTGCTCACTTTACAGAAGAGAAAACCGAGGTTCGGAGGGGTAAACAATTTTGCTCAATCAAGATCACACAATTAGCCAGCAGCCGCCGAGGCCTTCAGGGGCCCCGCCAAACCCCCTTTCTGCCCCACACGGCTCCGTCCCGGCGGGGCCCGGGCCCTGGCGGCAGAAAGTGGGGTTGCACCTCAGGAGCCCCGGAAGGGAGGTCGGGCGTGGCTGTCGCTGCCCTCTCCCCTCTCGCTCAGATCGGACGGGAGGAAGGTGCTCATCCCTCACACGGCACCCCAGGGACCCCCTGCTAGGGCCCCCTGACCACCTGTTGCGCGTCTCTGCCTCTCTGGCCGACAGTCCAAGCAGAAAAGCTCTCCAGCCGGCCCCAGCGGGCACAGCCTGGACCACTAGCTGCGGCTTGGTGCTGCTGATGGGGAGGAAAAGGCAAGGTGGCAGCCCCTCGCTGACCACTCTTCCGAACCCCTCTGTGGGCGGAGAGCGTTGCCGACCCTGCCTGGGACGCCCGGTAAGAAATGGGGCTCTTTCTGGGAAGAGCCTTTCGCTCCCCCAGCCCCGAGGCCAAAGGCTGACCTGCTCGCTGCCTGGAGTCATGAGCTTACGTGATGTTAATCAACAGAGTCTGATGAATCAACAGAATTTATGCATCTGCCCAACGGGAATCGGACCACGGACTGGGAGGCGAGGGACAGGCCCTGGCGTGCAGCTGCTCCGTGCTGAGCATCGGGTCCCCCCACCTTCCCTCCCCGCTGGAGGGACTTTCGCTCGCCGGCCGCTGCACACAGAAGCCAGCAGATCAGCGTCCTCTGATGCCTGAGGGCGCGTGCACCCCGCAGGTCGTCGCCGGTGCCACGTGGGCCGAGCGAGACCAGCGGACGCATCGGGCCCTCCGAGCGAAGTGAGCACGGGAGGCGGTGACCTCCACAGGCAGCGCCGCCTGCCGCTCCCGTCCCCAAAGAGACTTCATTGCCACCATTGTCTGTTTCTCTGTTAGTCTGAACATGTTTTACTTTGAAGAGAGAACAGCCTCCTAACTGCTGTTCTGTCTTCACTAAGGCCGAACAGACACTTTAAACGAGATTGCAGTGACTGGCAGTTTGACTGGGAAAACGGAGAGCACGGCTCCCACTTTCGAGTGAAAAAGAAAGAAAGAGCAGGGGAAACCTGGTCACTGATTCCCTCCGGGTGGGACCGACGGCCTCATCTCTCCGGTCTGTGAAGCAGACCGGCCGTCCTTCCGCCAGCACCGCACGTCCGTGACCCCGCGGGGAGCGCTTACCCGGTCTCGGCGATGATTTCTGGAGCCACGTACGTCGGGGTGCCGCAGACTGTGTACAGGGGTCCGTCCACGAGGGTGGCCAGGCCGAAGTCCCCCAGCTTCAGGGACTTGCTGCCGTCCTGGTGTTCGTACACCTGGAGGGAAGGACAACGTGAAACGGCCCTCACCAAGAGCTCGGGGGCGCGTTCCGGAAGGAACGAGGGGCGCTGCGGTTTGCGCTTACTGTATTCATCGTGAAAGCATCGGGCAGCTACGCGAGGATGTTCATACGAGAACATCCCTCTTCAGATTACTGCGGAATAAGAAACGTGGTGAGGGCCCTGGCTGGTGTGGCTCAGTGGGTTGAGCGCCGGCCTGCGAACCAAAGGATCGCGGTTCGATTCCCAGTCAGGGCACGTGCCTAGGTTGTAGGCCAGTTCCCAGCAGGGGACACATGAGAGGCAACCACACATTGATGTTTCTCTACCTCTCTCCTTCCCTTCCCCTCTAAAGATAAAAAAAAATTAAGAAATGTGGTGAAGGATAAGCAAATGGAAACCCACCAAATAAATTAGGGTGCATCCAGACAACGGGGAGGTAAATTTGTACGTGTTGAAATGCATCATGTTTGGAAGTGAAGACAGCAGATTTCTTTCACATTGGTTAGCATTAAACGTCTATTACAGAAAAAATACGCACAAAGGAGAATGAGAGACCACGGCGTGTCTGTCTCTGGGTGGCAGAATTATGGGAGTTCTTTTTTGCTTATTTTATCTGATGTTTCTACAATTAAAACTGATTTTACACAATGAAACACAATGAAATATAGGTCTCTAGGACAGTATCCCCAATATCCAAAAATGATGACCACACTTTATTTTAATATAAGAAGCTTTAGCCCTGGCTGGTGTGGCTCAGTGGATTGAGTGCCAGCCTGCAAACCAAAGGGTCACCGGTTCAATTCCCAGTCAGGGCACAGGCCTGGGTTGAGGGCCAGGTCCCCAGTAGGGGGCACATGAGACACAACCACACATTGATGTTTCTCTCTCTCTCTTTCTCCCATTCCCGTCTCTAAAAATAGATAAATCTTTTTTTAAAACTAAGCTTTAAAACTGAAATTCTTCAGTGATTGGACAGAAAAATCCACATATGTTAAAATGCTTTATTTTTAAAACAGGCAATTGAAAAGGATATTAGCATCTCGGTTCACCTGCGGCAGTTTGGAAAGTTTTACCGAGTGCCGAGTCAGTGTGCGGTCCAGGTTTCCCTGCTAAGGCAGTAAAAGCCTCCGGCCCTTCACCCACCAAATTAAGGACAGGATGCGTGTGGCCGAAGGCCAGTATCTTCACTGCTGTAGTTCTAGCCCAGCATCCAACCAAACGAATCTGCTCAGAAGAGTTTCTCAGACAACTTCTACTGTGTCAAAGTAAAGGTCAAAGGGCTCCCAGAATTCCGATTCGGCGCCCTCCACGGGAACCAAGAAGACCAAGAAAAGAACGGAACGGGGCCAGGCTGGTGCTCCCAGCCACGGCAGAAGGCGCCGCCAGGAAATGCCGACGCTTTCCAGGTACTGGGTCGGCCAAAAACTCTGTTACGTTTTCCCGAACGATGCCTCGGGTAGCACTTAGCTGTCTTTACTTCATTTGATGCAATTGTGTTGGACTGCACGGTGACAGCTGTCATATCAGCGTGCATTTTAAAAAGTCTTATCAAAATTGGTGAATTTTTATGAGGCCATTTTAATATTGAAGAGGGAAGGAGATATGCAACATTTTCAGCGTGTTTTGCTTTATTATTTCCAGAAAGGTAAAAACACCAGTGGAACACCAAAAAAGGTTTGTGTAGCGTATGGAGAAGGTGCTGTGACTGATGGAACCTGTCAGAAGTGGTTTGTGGAATTTCTTGTCGCTATTAACATTTTGGCCAAATAATCCTTCGCCGTGGGGCTATCTTACGCATCGGAAGGTGCTCAGCTGCAGCCCCGGCCTCTGCCCACGAGAAGCCGATAGCGGGAGGCAGCCGACAGACTCAAAATACTCAAATCAGTAAAGTTATGGGTGAAAACGAAAAATGTGCTTTTTTTATGGGAAAAATGCAATGGACTTTTTGGCCAACCCAACGCATCCGAATCGTTCGTCCAGCGGGGTGTGGCCCTGTGCCCCCTCCCTGGGGACTGCGCTGCGGTCAGGCCCACTGGCCGCAGCTGTGGGAGCCTCCTGCACAGCCGGCCCATCCCTGCACGGCAGGAGCGCCCTGCCGTTCCCGCGCGGCATCCGCCTGCCTTCGGGAGTCTGGGCGCACTTCCCACCGCACAGCAGCCTCCGTGGCGCTGTGTGGCCGGCTGAGCCGCCGCGTTCGAGGCAACCCCTTGGGTCTGACTGTTCTGGCAGAGTTAGGCAGATCCTCCTCTCCGGAGAGGCTGCGTCTTTTCTGCGCAGAAAAAGTCCTTTACTTTTCTCCACGCTCTAGACTCCGAGCATGGAGTCTCTCCCTCAGGGCTGCCTGTGGTCGGGTGAGGGCTGCCCTGCACTCGGGTCATCAGGGTGGGGACACTCTAGGTCCCTCACAGACGTGGCTCTGCCCAGCTGTCATCTGGGATGGACAGCACCCTCCTACTTGGACGAAGCAGCTGTCCGGCCCTCGTCAGCCCAAACAAGTTTGAGGGACGAACTTAACGGTATGGGAGCTGCGACGTGCAAAGTCCCTGACCGTCGCCTTAGCACGCCAGCCGCTCTGCGCGTCCAACTAACAAGCCGGTGAGTCTCCTGAAAGGAAATCCAAGATGGAAACACCGCGTCGATCATCATTAGGGTCGTTTCCCAGAAGGGGCCGAATCGTTTACCTCCTTAACTCCAATTTGTTACTGAAAACCTTTCTAACACACCGAGTGATCTCTTTCTCTGATGCTCTGTTAGGTCCAAACGTTCACCGGGAGTGTTTTGTGAGATTGTGAAGATTTCAGTGTTCACAACCCCATGCACACAGGAACCTCGGGGGTGTTTCTAACCACACTCCCCGTCACCACCTAACTTGGTTCAGAAGTTGGACACAGCAGGTGTTGGCCGAGCCGCCGTAAATCCCACTGGAGTTCTAAATATAACCATGTAATTCTTGCACATGAAGCAAGGTTTTAATTTTGAGCACCTACATTTTGACAGGAAGTCTATCTTACATAAAGCCATATGCCAGTTTTATTAATAGAGCTGAACAATAACTCCAAGTTTCCGTAACTAAGACGAAAAGCATGATGAGACCTATCCGAAATCACGAAAATGAGGATCACCAAAAAGTAACGATGTTTCTTAAGTAAATCAACACCATGGAAATAAAGGGCCTAGAATCTATCATTCTGATGTGGTTTTTTTCCTCTCTTTGACCATGTCCACCATGTCCCCCTTTGCTGCTTTGGAAACCATGGGCAGAACTCTCAGGGACGTCGGGAGGGTGCGGTGGCACAGAGACCACGAGAGCTGAGAGACAGAGGCCTACCCCCTGTCATCGAAACCACTTGGAGACACAAGCGCATCAGAAATGCTTCAGCAAAAATGTTTTCGCAGGTGAACAAACGTCCAGGCCTCCAGTTCGGAATTCCGTTTGACTCACTGACCGTCGGCAGGGCCGGAAACCGGGGTGCCTTGGGTTTTGCTCCGTCAGCACCTGGAGCGGAGGGCACGGAAGAGCACACTCCGGGTCTCCTCTCCTCCGACGGGAGGGGCCGCTCACACCTGGGTGCGCCCTCAGCACCGGGGCTCGCCCTCCTCTCTTCCCACGCCAGCCACCGAGGAGTGCGAGGGAGGCCATCCAACAATGTAATGAAAACCGTGAAAATCACGGATGGCTAATCCATCTGCTTCAAACACACACACACGCGCGCACATACACACTCACACACACACTCACGAAATCATCTCCTGAAAATCTCTTCCTAAATGGAAGCTATAAATCCACGTTGAACCAAGTTTTTAATTAAAACGTAGGCATCGGAAAAGCTTCTCACAAGTTCGAGTTTAAAACGCTGAGCCCTTGGCTTCTCGACCTCCCCGAATCGATTCTGCCTCGGGGCCCTCTCTGTGTCCCCTCAGCCCAACCGTGCCTCCGAAAGGACAGCGAAGGCCTCCAGCAGAGGCGTGGGCAGCCTGTGCCCGCGCGTGGCACCCTGGCGTGAGAAGAACTTTGTGCTGTTGCCGCATTTCAAAGCCCTCCTAAAACACGGCTCCCACGTGAGGCGGGAGCGCATTAACTGTCCATCACAGAGTCGCCACAACACGAGATGTGATTTAACATTCATCCCAGGCCCTTTACGCACAATCGATGTTCTCCCACATTTTAAGCTCTGAGGGGCTGTTAGAGGGATGAGGACTCGTGCAAATTACCCAGCGTGTAGTGCTCTCACTGGTTTAACTAAGCAATAAAACTGTGTAATTGCACAGCTCTAATTGAATGCAGCCACACGGCATCGTGGGCCGCCATATGCATCCTATTACCATAAAGACCGTCGGTATTTTGTGAGACGCTGTTGTGATCGCCGCAGATGGCTACAGTCAGAGGAGTTGTTCTCCAGGGCTTATTACATGGCTATAAAGACATCCCGTGATTTGACAGACTAAATGTGTTAAATGGCAACAATTATGAAAAAGCGCCCAATTAGACGCTGACGGCATGATGCACCACCGACAGTGGGTGGAGGGAAAGGTCAGGTGTTGGGGTGTTGGCACGCTGGAATTTTACACCAAGTTTCCCTTTCCTAAAGAAGCATTTTATTTGTGTTTCTTTTCCCTTTATTTGGGGTTTTGCGGTAGCTGTAACTTACGGAGCAGTAGATCTTTGGGCAAACGTCTGACTTCCCATGGATTAGAAACTGACACCATTTGGAAAAGTTCTTTGAAAAAAAAAATAAAAGAGTTCGTACAAATCATAAAATGCAGCCCATGGCCATAAAATAATAGGAAAGTTCACAGATAACCTGAACCTGGTCACATGGCGCCTTAATTCCCGTAACAAAAGACTAAAAGGTGCTAACGTAACAGAGGTGTGGAGACCCACGGTTCTTGATCTGGCTGGGAGTTCAAGGCTAACCCTGTTGAAATGCTAGCTAATGATTCATTGGTAGCCACGGAACTATTTTTCACAGAGGAGCTCAATAATTACTAAAAATTATTTCACCAAATAACATTGAGCAAAAGTGGCAGGAAATCGACAAAGCCATATGCAAAAAAAAAAAAAAACGTGAATTTATTTTTTCACAAATTTGGTTCTTCTTTAACAAGACGCTGATTTTCTCTACCACAGTAGACGACCTTGATGCTTCTAAGGGCGATGGGTTAAATGTAAATCTTCAGACTTTAAGAACTAAAATACAGGGTCCGGCAGGAGTAAGGCCTGCTTGAGTGTGGCTGGGAGGGTATGCGAACGTCTCACACGAGATGGACAGCAATTTCCACACATCCCTAAAATGCCACGTGGTGGTCTCGAGTGTGACATCATTATGTTAGAGAATTACATGCTTATGATTTTGTAATAAAAGATTTTGTAATAAAAAAAAGGGTTGTTATCTGTGCCGGACCCTGTGTAACGACATCTATACGGGAATTATTTAGCAAAATGTCCTTTACAGTGCACATACCTTAGATTTCAATCTCCTACGGGAAAAAAAAATGAATTATTTAAAAAAACCCATTAAATGCCTACATGTAAAATTTTTATGAAATCAAACATTAAAGAAAATAATGAAACCCAAAGAAGTCGGAAGAGGCGTGCGGGTATCAGAGGGAAACTCGAAAGAGTTTTTCAGAGGGTTACCCTGGAGGGGTCTGGGCAGATGGACCGTGAATGCGACCCCCAGGAACCAGGCAGCCGCCGGGGGAGGGGCTCCGTGCGGCCACCGTGAGACGCCCGAAACGCTCGCCTGCCGGGCTCTGCGAGCTCCGGCATGACCCCAGGCTGCTGCTCCCGCTGCGGGGAGTCGGCACCACTGCCATCTTTAACAATTTCACGACCTTTCTGTCACGCGAGTCACATCCAATATGATCCAATATGGCACCGAGGAGAACTACAGAAGACAGAGAATTACACAGAAAAGGACTTAAGTCCACCCATCTTCTTGGCACCTGGAAACAACCCTTGTTGACGTCTGGACGCATGGACTCCGGGAGCTGTCTTGCTCTCTCTCGGGCTTCTGGTTTTGCAGTAGATGCTCCACCACCCCGAAGCTGTCCCGTCTGCCACCCACCGGGCAGCCTGGCACGCACGCACCTGATGAACATCACCCACTCTACTCCGTCCATCCCTCCCCGGGGCTACCCTCCAGGCCCCTGACGTGGTGGGCAGCACCCTCTCCTGACGGCAACACTGTTTGAGTGGCGCGCTCGTGTCTTTAGTCCTCGGGCCACACTGAGACTCACATGGAACCTACGCTCAACCAGGAGCCTCTGGCCAGGTCCAGCCACATGTTCCCACAGCTGCTCTCCTGCGGCGAGCGTCCAAACAACCACACCTGAGCCACTCAGCCCCCACGGGTTCCTGTTTATTTCTGGTTGAATTCCACCTTGCTGATTTTGGACCTGTGTAGAGCTAAAGATAGTTTTGGATCTTAATTCTGTCACTTGATGTGACCAGCTGACTGGCTGAAGGCAGAGCTAGTACAGACTCTGGGGACACTCCCAGCCCCTTTGGCCCATCCACGAGGCAACCCTGGTGGCTCAATCAAGTTCATGGCTGGGAACGGGTAAGTGCTTCCTGTGCGGTCACGGACGTGCTGTGCCGGCCTGAGAATGAACTAACTATCCTATCACAGAATAGATTTATTTAGGGATTCTGGGAGAGGATTTGTGCAGAAGGCAAGTTGCCGTTTTGTGAGCTCGGTGTTGGCATGGACTGGGAATTAGGAAGAGCTGGAGCACGGCCCGCTCGGGGAAACAGAATACAATCCGTTCAGTGCAAACGAGGGGCAGGAGCTACACGGGCCGCTCTTGATGGGCAGCTAGGAGCAGGCCTGGCGTGTTTGAAGCGCAATTTCTGCCTGAGAGCGATATGGTTGCTGAGCACAAACTTTTATATTTCAAGAACATTACTGTGTTTATTTCTGGAATCTAACAAACGTTACTGATGTAAGTTATATTTTGCCAGTAAAGACTTTCATTTTCCTAAGGAAGTGGTGTCTGCCCGGAGGTGTTAAAGGCCCCTCCCCCAGCTCCCTGGGAGGAGTACTGGTGATGGGGTGGTTTTTGCTGCCAAGTCTACAAGCCTTCCACCTAGTGGTGACCCGTGGGAACTGACGGCAGTTGATCTTAGTAAGACAGGGTTTTTTTTGTGTTTTTTTTTTTTTTTTTTTTTTTTTGAAAAAAGGAAAAGGTTCCTTTTAGTCATAAACTACCACGCATGCACGCGCACACACGCACACACATGCTGTGGTCCCGGGCATCAGCGCAGCTGGAAAATGCTGTTTTTTCTCTTCCCATTCAGCGAGGTTCAGGCTGAGGCCCGGAAGATGGGTTGAGAAAGGACTTGGGTGTGTCATGTTGGGCCTGTCCTCTAGTTTGTGAAGAAGTTTCACTCACTCGTGTTCTCATTTAATCTCATCCGCCCTCTCCTCCTCCTGTCACTCATCCATCCATGCAACTGGTAAAACCCTGTGCAGGTCACGGTCCAGAAACTCACAGCGTAGGTCACATAGATCAGAGAGACACATTCATTGCTAGTGTGTGCTGGGATGTGAAAAAGAATTAAAAACACTGCAAACACACAGCTAGCCATGACCTTGAGCCTGCGCACCTGATATATGTAACAATATTTAAGAAAAGAGTTTGTTGAGTTCTGGTCAAGGTGGAGGCATAGGTAGAAACACTTCATTTCCTCACACAACCAAGAGAGGGATAACAACCAGTTTAAAAACAATAAACAACCAGAACTGCCAGAAAAATCAACCTACGTGGAACTCTGACAACCGAGGAATTAAAGAAACATCCATCTAGACTGGTAGGAGGGGCAGAGATGGGCAGGTGGGCAGAGAGGACCCGCAGCAAGGTGGCGGACTGGGAAACTAAAGACTCAGAACCTCTGGCTGTAAAAACCTGTGGGGGTTGCGAAGGCGGGAGAAACTCCCAGCCTCACAGGAGAGTTCATTGGAGAGAACCATAGGATCCTAAAACGTACACAAACCCACCCACCTGTAAATCAGCACCTGATCCGCTTGTGGGAAGTGGGGGAATGACAGAAAGTGGGGCTAGAGAGGAGCCAGCGAGCAGCATTGTTCCCCCTTGGACCCCTCCCCCACAGCGAGCACCCCAACACAGCAAAGAGGGCTGCCCCGCCCTGGCCAACACCTAGGGCTCCTCCTCTCACTGCGTAACAGGTGCAACAAGACAAAGAAATAGGGCCCAAATGAAAGAACAGATCAGAGCTCCAGAAACAATACAACTAAGTGATGAAGAGATAGCCAGTTTATCAGATGCACAGTCCAAAACACTGGTAATCAGGATGCTCACAGAAATGGTTGAATTCCATCGCAAAACAAAGGAAGAAATGAAGGCTACACAAAATGAAATAAAGGAAAATATACAGGGAACCAACAGGGAAGGGAAGGAAACAGTGAACATAAGGAGAGAATCTTAAAAGCAGCAAGAGGAAAGGAGACAGTTACTTAGAGTTCCTATAACACTATCAGCTGATTTCTCAAAAAGAAGGAAAAAAAAAAAAAAAAACAACCTTGCAGGCAAGAAGGGGCTAGAAATAAGTATTCCAAGTCATGAAAAGCAAGGACCCACATCCAAGATTACTGTATCCAGCAAAGTTGTCATTCAGAATGGAAGGACACGAAATGTTAAAGGGACTTATCTAAGAAATAGAAGATCAAAAATATGGACAGTAAAATGACAACAAACTCACAACTAGCAACAACTGAACCTAAAAAACAAAACCAAAATCTAAGTAAACAACTAGAACAGGAGCAGAATTACAGAAATAGAGACCACATGGAGGATTATCAGCAGGGAGGGGGAGGGGAAATGGGAGGGAAAGGTACAGGGAATAAGAAGCATAAATGGCAGGTACAAAATAGACAGGGGGAGGTTAAGAACAGTGTAGGAAATGGAGAAGCTGAAGAACTTACACATACAACCCTCAGCCATGAACTAAGGGGGGAAGGCTGGGGGATGGTGTCCAGGGCAGAGGGGGAATAAAAGGGAGAAAAAACTGGAACAACTGTAATAGCATAATCAATAAAATACACTTAAAATATGAAGTTGTTTGATTTAAAAGAAAAAAAAGAGAAGAGTTTATTTGCATCTTTCAGATCAGCCAGGACCTCCACGGCATCCAGCCTACAGAGCAAAATGCACTACATAAAATCTTTGGCATAGTCAGCTTGTGTAAAAAGACTTAGTCATGGTACAATAATAAAATTGTAAACGGTGCTGATATCGCCTCAGTTCCCAATTTTTACCTAAAATGTGGCTGGAAACATCACTGCAAATCGAATAATATTTTCATGTTAAAATTCATTGACATGGCCAAATACTTGGACGTGAATAAATCATTCACGTGATCACAATAGACCCTCACAGCCAAACTACAACATTTTTTATTGTCCTATAAGAATTAAAAATTGAAAATTCTAAAGTTGTTCTGTATATACAGCCACACGACATCAATTGAAATCTAGAGCTGAATTATCACTTATAAATAATACGCGGCTAGTTATAACAAATACTTAACCAGCAAAAATCTTATTAGTGGACTAAAAAACTCTAAGTTTTTCTGAGCCCCTAAATAGAACAGCAGTGCAAACCTCGAAGTGAGGCCTTCTTAGTTATTTGGCAAATTTCCTTGTAGTAAAAAAATAGACTTGCCGGTTCGATTCCCAGTCAGGGCACAGGCCTGGATTGTGGGCCAGGTCCCCAGTAGGGGGCGCCTGAGAGGCAACCACACAAGGATGTTTCTCTCCCTCCCTTCTCCTCTCTCTAAAAATAAGTAAATAAATAAATAAAAGTAAAAATCTTTACACTAAATTTATTATAATACTTTTCAAAAATAGTCTTTAGCGCTATGCTTTGCCATGATAGAGCAAATTCATGCACGGCAAATAACAAATTTTAAAAGCCATATCCAGAAAGATAAAAGATAATTTTTATAATATAGAAGTTTATTGTCAAAGTTTTATTTTTAGGCATAATTTAATTTTTATTGCAAATAAAAGAGGGATAAAAAGGAAGGGAATTCGTAGTTCCGTGTTTTCTTTTTATCTCCATAAAGTCCCCTTGAAGGAGGCTCACAGGAGTTAAGTAACTTGTTCAAGGTCAGAAGAGCAGCCAAAGGAAGAGCAAAGGACAGCTTTGACCTTGTGGGCGTCTGACTCTGAGTCCTGGGCAGGTGAGTGGGAACCTCTCTCTTTTCCACGTGAAGGTTAACACAGTGTAAAAGTAACAGAGGTCTCGAGTGCCGTTGGGATGTCGTCCTAATTTGTTAAACTTACTCTACACCTTCACCTATTTCACTCCAAACCTCGCCAACCTTTCACACTCCCCTAGAGCAGGAAATTCTCACGCCGGAGGAGCACACTGACTTCAGTTTCTCGAGCCCGTGTGTGTGGAGGTTCTGAACGAGTACAATGGTGCATGCGTGTGCACACAGGTACATACACGTATTTCACACTCTTAAATTAGAAAAGAAAGAAAACAGAGAGAACTTATTGTCTTTTTGAGTCATTCAGAATACGTTCGAACGCGCTCGAGACCGAAGGAGCATCCTGTGCATTGGAGCTGCAGCTGGGAACAGGGCCGGCCGTCTCCGCCCTTCCCCAGCGGGGGGTCCCGACGCGGTGGCGCTCGGCCGTGAAGCAAGACTGACGGCAAAGGGAGGGAGGGAACTGAGACCCGACTTTTCCATCAGGGCCTTTTCGGAGCTTAGAGAAGTTTTTAGACAAAGGCCCCGCTGTGAGCCTGTCTCCCAAGAGGGCCCCATGATTCAGAAATGAGGAATGCAGACGGAGTGGCCGCCGTTTGCAGGGCAGCTCCGCGGAGGGGCCCGTGCAGGGTCCCGGGTGCCAGGGGGTCAGGCCGCCTCCTCTGACCTCTGCTGCCTTCACTGGCCGGTAGCTACCAGATGACAACATCGCTGCATTCACGAATTGACAAGTTGCTTAAATGCCTGTGTTCCCTACTTGGATGCCACCTCCCTGAGGCCGCGGGTCTCTCTTCCCGGGCACAGCGCCTGGCGCGTAGCCAGCCCGGCGTAGACCGTTCTGTCTGTTCCTAGCCTGACGCAGCCTAGCAGTTCAAGCCTGGACCCCGGAGCGGGGCAGAGCGAGGGCACAGCGAGGGCAGAGATCTCAGCTCTGCCACATGGGGGTTGTCTGGGAACCCCCAGGCACCCCGCTTCCTCACCTGTCACAGGGCGCAGTAGTGGAAGTTCCCCCTATTTGGTTCTCGTGGGCATTCAGTGAGACGGTGAGTATGGAGCCCTTCGCCCGACCTGCGCGCCGGGAAGGTTCTGCATCACAGCCGGCCTCAGCGGCCTTGACTGCAGACCCGGCGCTGGGCTGCCCCTCCGCCCTTAGCCCCTGTGGGCATGGACCACGTGGGACAGCCTGCTGCCGCTCACACCTGCCCATCACTGGGGTCCGGCTCGGGAGGGCTGCAGCAGGCTCAGAAATTTGCGTTTTCAGCAGGCATCTGGGAGTGATTCTGACCTAGGGGGATCTCTAGACCACCCTCGGAGACACGCTGCTTCGGAAACAGGATCCTCAGTTCCCAGATTTCTGCAGAGAGGAACAAGCTAACAGTCACGCACCGTGCGCGGCTCTGGGGGGTGGGTAAGCGGGGGAGAGGAAGAATACCACGGGGGGAGGAAACCGAGTCGATTCACTAAAATTCCAACCCGAACAGCCAGCACAATTTGTCACTGCCACGCTCGCCAGGGACAGCGCTCCGAAGCCCGGTCTGCCGCCCCTCAGTTCTGCCCAGGACCTCCCCTTCGCCACAGACGTGGGAACAGTGCCCACCTGCTCACAAGGCCAACCCTCGATTCCTCCCCGGAGGTGGGGGCGGGGAGGGCTCGGGCGAAGCAAACCAAAGACCTGCCAAAGGGGTTAGAACGTCTCCGATTTTCAAGCTCAGTCTTCATCACGGTGACTTTCACGCTGAGGGGCTGCTGCCCTTCAAAACCCGTTAGGATTTATTCTCTTGGTTTTCAGACCATACGGGGGGAGCAGACCGTAGGGCTGCCCTCGGGAGCACGAAACACAGACCTAATTCTTGCATTATTGCTGGTTAATTATTATATCCTTTTCCATGCGAACAACTGTAACCCCACTTTTGCCCTCCCCTGCATGGTTGGGATGTAAATTTGGGAGAGTAAAAGAAACAAAAGGGACTTCCTTTTTTTTTTCTAAGGAAAACTTTCTAACTTTCTATAAAAGTGCTGTTGATATATAATAATACGTGTGTACATAAATGTTCCTCATGGCCCTTGGCCTAGCCCTCAGCATGGGCCAAAGCCCAGGCGGGGGTGGGGTGGGGGGTGGGGGGGCTCCAACCCACGGCCCACAGGCAGCTTGAGGCTCAGGATGCCTATGAATTCGGCCGGACGCCCAATCGTAAATTTACTTAAAATCTCTTTTTTGGCTCATCAGTTTTCATTAGTGTTTGTGTGTTTAACGTGGGGCCCAAGACAACTCCTCCTTTTCCAGTGCAGCCCAGAGACGCCAGAAGGCCGGACACCCCTGCGGGCCCCAAGTTCGGGTGGCGGCCCCCTGCCCCGGGGTCTCCTTTGCTAAGAAGGCGTGTGACCCCCGCAGCGCAGTGATCTCGCACGCACATCAGCGGGACGGGCCCGGTTCCTGCCCACTCCCGGAGGCCGGCTGAAGACTGGCCTGCGAAACACTGTGTTTAAAGGAAGCGGAGAAAACAGACCAGAAACTCGAGGGACACAGTCCCTGCCCCGCCCCGCCCCCCGCGTGAGCTCCTGAGCCTCCCCAAGCCCCCAGGGCTGGGGGTGGGGGTGGGGCGCGCGACCCTCAC